>JAPTGZ010000002.1:31313417-31323589 GCA_029814645.1 Fowleria isostigma
CACACACACACACACACACACACACACACACACACACACACACACACACACACACACACACAACGAGACAGAGCTTCGGTATAAGGCCATTTGGCTCCAGTACCAGTGAGCATAAGGCTATAGGATTAGTGCTGCTAGGTGCTAAAAGCTTCAATGTCTTAATAACCACAGAAAGGCAGGGACTTGTATCTGTGTGATACAGCTGTGTGTCTGCGGGTGTGTGTAGAAGTTCGCACATTCGGGTGCTGTGCACAGGTACAAATTGTCTTTGGCAGTCCTGGGCCAGCACATTGAGAGGATAAGTGTAAATACCACAGACTGCATATGAAGCGCTATTACTTGAGCACACTTCAACGAATCATTCCACAATAGTATTCATTGAAACACAGAGGGTGGTTGAACACATCTTTATTGTAATGAAGTCATTTATTGTAATGAGCATTTACAGTCAACTGTAGCGGAGATTCCTGGGCTTTTGTCATTATGGTTCCCTGTGTCTGTGTTTCTTTCCGACTTGTTCCTTCTATTATGGTGTGTTTCTGCCTAACTTCCTCTTTGGTGACCTGCTTTAGCCTGTGGACAAAGAAGCTTTCTTTCTTTCTTTCTTTCATGGAAATGGTATTTGCATTGACTTTTATGTTATCATTATGCAATTAAAAATGAAAAGAAGAAAATGCATAGACCGCATTGTGACAGAATATCTTCGGTTGGAACTGTCTCTCATACGTTCTGGGAATGTAACAGAGACTTCATGGACTTCTGTTTGCAATGTTATGAGTAAGAGGTCTATGTCTTTTGAATGATGATACTGCTTTGAATTTTAAAAAATGGCAGAGAATTCTCTTTGTGGATTTACAGGTGGGGAAAAAAAAACAATCTTAAAATTATAGTTTAATGAAGAGATTAACTGTATTAAATGATGGTTATATATGTACAACTTATGGTTTATTATTTGTAATTTAGATTACTCAATAGCCAGAATTAACTGAACAAGGCCCACAACTGTAGCTAAATGGTCAAATTTTGTGGTAGATATTATGAAACATTGAAAAAACGGTAATATATTTTTTCTGGAAAAAAAAAAAAATAGACCACCCAATGTTTTTTTCAGTTTCATGTTCATTTTAATGCCTGGTACAACTAAATTTATATCAGTTTGGACAAATATAATGACAACAGCAAAAATAGCTAATAAGAGTTTAATTTCAGAGCTGATATTTAGCCATTTTCCATAGTTCTCTTGATGATAACCAAAATCACACAAGTTCTTACATCAATAGCTATGACATTGTACTGACAAAAACAGTGCTATTAAACATTCCATGTTCTCCTTTCTGTCTGTTTTAGTCAAATGATACATACAGGAGTTAGTACTTGATTGCATAATCATTTGTGATCTGATAATTTTTTCTAAGTATATATATATGTGTGTGTGTATAATTTTTTTATTTATTTTTTTCTATTTTATTGTAACCCTTCTCACTTTTTCCTTACATATGGCAAACATGAAAAGTAACTGTTTTCTTTAGTTTTGACTATAGTTCTCAACGAGATCACTGTCTTGTGTTCTTTGTGTTTTGTTACAACAGTGTTGTAATAACTCAAAAAAAGTTGATCACAAAAAAAAAATGGTGACAATAGAAAAGTTAAATTAATGACAAAATAATGAATAAGATTGTTGAAGATTATTGGTTGGGTTTGATGCAGATACTGTATTACATGCTCTCTGTGCTCATGTACGTATTTCACATTACAGAGAATCTATTGAACAGCTGGCATCATACATCTGATGTTACATTTGATATCTGCAGTCACATTGCCAGCAGCTACTAGTAGATTGTGGCCTATTTCATTAACTAATGGTTATCCTCATTAATATTTCTACAATGCAGCATGCATTTAAACATACATTTAATCATCTCTGTTACGATGGCACGTGTACGTTGTTAAAACTAAACACGCGTTATGTCTTAATTTATACTGGCCCCGCTGGGGATTTTAACCCGTATGAGGTGGATTTGCGATTGGATGGGACAGCTGGTTTTAATGTGGACCACCATTCAGAGGTTAATAAGACAGTGTTAAGGTAGTAAAAAAAATACATATGACTGATGAACCTCTGCACTTAATCATGTCCCAGAATTTATGATAGATTAAAAATATATATAAAGACAGTGAATGCTCTAGTCTAATACACGCATATACATTTGCCCCAGTTTTGAGACTGTTATTACTTTATCTAGGACCAGGTTAATACATAACAGTCATGATCTGTTATCACATGTGAGGGGTTGAGAGAGCAAAAGACTACTGTATAAGAGAGAGAATGAGAGAGAAAGTAATGTAATCCTTTGTTAAAGTGCCATCACATCATCCTGCCCCACTCAATCTTCACACCAGCCACAGAATAGATGAATACCTGGGATGATTCTAATCTCATCTCACACATAGTCATGCACAGACACACACACAAGCTATCACAGAGAACGACTGTGTCTGCGCCATTCACATGTGAAGGTGATGTTTACAAAAAGATGAAGAGTAGCAACACAAATCAGTGGTGTGATGGTACGATGTATGTGTACAGAAGTGGAAAGTAACAAATTATTTTTACTCAAATTACTGTAATTGAGTAGTTTTTGTGACTAACTTGTCATTTTTATGTCGTTTTTGAAGTAGGTAATTTTACTTTTACTCAAGTATTTTACTTCGCTGTCGTTACTGAGTAAAAAATTAAATGTGAGGGAAAAACAGTTGGCATCTGTAAAGGTAACATTCATCAATAAAGAAAAAAAAATGGCTCATAGAATTCACAGCTTATGCCGTTTGTAGTTGAAAATGTTTTATGGGGTGGTCTGAACAAAGTATTATGCCGCCTGAAAGGTCCAAATTATTCTGTGAACAGAAAGTTGATTAAAAACAGCTAGTGCTGGATTGGATTTAGGACCCATTGTCCTTTTTTACATCAAGTAATTGAAAGTAACTAAGTAATGTTTATGCAAACAAAATTTTAGTTTAGTTTAGTTTATTTTGAGCTTATGCACTACATGTACAGTGGTAATTACATATACGTGTACAATATTCAATACTGTTCATATATGTTTCATCATGTGTACACAGATATGCATGGAAAGATTATTACAGGGAATACACATTTAGAATTAGACATGATGAATATACGCAGAAAATATACATGAAGAATTATACATCAAGAATTTACATATAGAATTATACATCAAGAACTATACATGAAGAATGTGCATATGGAACTAAACGTAAAAAAAAATGCACATAGGGAATTATACAAGGAGATTATGCATGTAGAAATACACAGAAACTATGCAGAATATACATAAAGAATATACACAGAGAAACATCCATCACAAAATGTACTTTTTTACTTTTACTTGAGTTGATTTTTAGTTGGACACGTTTACTTTTCCTTGAGTACAATTTAAGCAAAGTAAAGATACTTTTACTTAATAAAAATTTTTCGGCCCTTTTTCCAGCTCTGTGTGTGTGTTGGATTTGTCTGGTCCTCTGGTCAGATCGTCTGTGCTTAAGGTTAATTCCATAGCTTTTAATTGTGAGCAGGTGTTGCCCCGTAAAAAGCTTTTCTTTTGTTTGCGTAAGTGTCGGGCCCCCGGCGTGATGTGAAGTTGTACTTAATAAGGCCACGTCGCAGGCGGCTGTCTCTGTGTATATCTCGGCAGAGTGCCTGAACAGTCTCACACTTAACACGTTCCACTCTCCACCGTCTTCTTTATCATTCAGCATTTATTTCAGAATAGGCTTGTAAGTGAGAAGAGAAGTCTGATAAGGACTGAGGATGGTTTTGTGTTTGATTCATACTGCGAAGTTATCTGAGTCTTTATAGTCTGAATTGTTCCCTTTTAAGCTCAATGTATTTGATGTTCACATTGAGGATTTAGGATTTACATTTGCTTGATTAAAGCTTTTTTTCACAGCAATTTTATAACTTGTTTGGCTGTGACAAGAGACACCATGCTGATTTTATTAATTTGTGTTTAAGATGTGTATATTCATCAAAGATTGAATTTGCAGCTTATCTGTAGGGACACCACTTGGACAAAACACTAAGTACTATTACTTATTTCAAATTGATGTAGATCTAATATCCCACAGTTTTTTTAATCAGCACGTAAGATGCAAAACACTGACTCAGAAAATGTGGATTCCTGTGGAATTTATCACTTAAAATCATCATTCAGTCATTTTTGAAACTTATTTAAATGACCAAAGAGTGACTGACAGGGTAATCGCTCATAGCAGTTGGAATAATTATATTGCGAACTTGTTACAGTATCAGTTGATTATGTTATTTGGCTTGAGAGTCACTTATTATTGTTGCCAAATGAGGTGCTTAATAAATGTTATTAGTCCTGCTGATACCTGCAAGGCAGGAGTAGAAAGCTTTTGTCTTTTTCAAGCAATTAGCAGTTTAAAATTTGGAAACATGAATGCTGGGTGTGATGGTTCCAAATTAATCAAAATAATTTTTAATGTGCATGTTTGGTTGCATGAAGTCATGAGTACCAGTATAAACTCTCTGCTATCAAAATGTTTTAATTTTTTGTTTTTTTGTTTTTTTACATTTTGCTTTGCATTAGGGCTGCACAATTTTGTTACGGAAAAATAAAGCATCAAAAGTCTTCAAAAACAATGGCTATGTAATCAAGTACTAACTCCTGTGTGCACCATTGATTGGTTTATTTCGAGCTTGTGCATTCCATGTACAGTGTTGTATGTGACTAAAACAGACAGAAAAGAAAACATGAATGCCTAAAATCACTGTTTTTGTCAGTAAAATGTCATATGTATTGATGTAAGAACTTAAATGATTTTGGTTATCAACAAAAATGGAAAATGGATAGATATCAGCTCTGAAATTAAACTCTTATGAGCTATTTTTGTTATTATTATATTTGTCCAAAAAAAAAAAAATGTGCCTTTAGTTGTACCAGGCATCAAAATGAACAAGAAATTGAAAAAACATAGGGTGGTCTAATAGATTTTTCCATGACTATATCGCAAAATATTGTTATCACAATAACAGGATGTGCACTATTCATAATTTATTTTCTTTGTTTTTTATGAACTTTCTGTTTTCCACATCATGGGGTACCAAAGTAGTTTTTTCTTCCACTCTAACGTGATAGTTTTTCTGGTAAAAAAAAAAAACCCAAGTAATGCTGCTGCTGGTGGTTGAATGTAAGTTTACATGTTAGTAATGGTGAAAAGATGTGAATATTTCAGAACACAACTGTGGGCAAGGCCTGAACACTTACATTTAAAGATTTAATTTTTATTTGCAGTATTTACCAAAACCAGGCAAGTAACGGAATATAGTTTAGTTAAAGCGTTTCCATGGCTGTACTCTGGCACTTTTATTATTATGAAATGTATCTATGTTATTTACACATTGTTATGTGTGAATAAAATGACCAAATATTTGACTGTGTTTATGTGTGAAGGTCTTTGGTAACAGCATCACCAGGTTCCACCACAGAATTGTGTCACTGATTGTAGTAGTACAGTATTTTGTCTTAAATGATCAATAATTGAGTCAGTATACAAACATTTGGCTCATTTTAACATTGTTCAGGAACATTTTTATTACTAGATGAAATTCTTATTTCTTTAGGTGACCAAGAAATATTGCAATATTGTCATTATCGCAATGCTGTACACCCATATTGCATGTTTTTTCCATTGTCACGCAGCCCTACTTTGCATAATTTTCTACTAAAACTTGAATGGGGGAAGGTTATGATGTTTGTGATGATTTTGGCTTGACCCATAAAGACCCAGCACTACTTTTGTGTCGGTTCCCAAATAAAATGTTCTCTATATTTAACCTTTTTAACCGTAAAGACCCAACATCCACCATCAACCAAAATCATGTACTGATATAAACTGTTAAATCCTGTTGATCCACCAATACATGTCAATAATTGTTGTAAAATATAGTTATCTTTTCATGCTCGTGACCCATTTGGACGTTAAGAGGCTCTGTAGTTACCATGGAAACATCCTCATCTTCTACAACATTGATTGACCAGTAAAATCCATGGAGTTGAATCAGTGACAGTGGATGGACACACTGGGTTCATGTTTAATTAATGATTTATTTTGTTGAAAAAGTCACTTTTTCTTCAGTTTTCTCTGTTTTTGAGAAAATAATTCTCAGTTTTATTCTAGAGTTTCATGAACATCTACATGATTAGTAAATTAAATGTTGGAACATACCCGATTTTTACAGAAGAAAACAAAATACAGAAGATAATATTACAATAAATGGTGACAAACCACTTATATTTGGGAAGTGACACAGATGTCACACTGGGTCCTTATGGGTTAAATTTGACCCCATAGCTTATACTCTCTAAGCCTAACGCCACATTAGAGTATGCATACTGACCAAATTTAAAATCAGTGGAAGTGATTTCTAACGTCTTTGATTATGTCATAATGATCAGAGTGAGAAACAGACTGCACTTCTATAGCTCCGACAGAATCCTACACTAATGTCTCCCTCCAAACACTATGATTAGACTCTTCACTGGACATTTGTCTCAAACTGAAATCACTTCAAATATCATCTCATATAAGGTCAGCATAAGATAAGTGGAGAGAATTAAATGCATTTTTGAATTTTCGAAAAAATAGGCCTTTGACTCAGACTACTCAGACTACATCTTAGTGCAAACACTTGCATCCTGTGTGCTATTTTCATGGATTTAGTTTCATGGATTTTCATGGATTTGGATTGTGAAGGCACACCAACATAATCACTTAAACTGCTTCCATGTTTATTATGTCTGCCTGTATTTCATTTTTCTCGGCACGGATTTTAGAAGCCAAATAAGAGCTAAACCCAGTAAAATTTGAAGCAGAATGAGACTAGTCATTAAATCAGAGCTGCAGGAACATGCATGGTGAGATTGTACAGATCACGCACTCTATAAAACACATTAATTATAGTGTATATTCTCTCTCTTTACTACATATCTGAAGTCAGAAACTATTGCACTTACCAATTACCACCTTTTATCCATATCTGTATCTGTTCACATTTTGCTAAATCCTCTCCTGAGGTGTAGGGTTTCAAACAGCTGTTCGGCAGTGGTGGAAATGAATATATTAACAGAATATCTTATCAGAAATTAAATAAAATAATAATATAATAAAATAAAAAAATAATAAGGGGGGAAAAACATTCATATTTTTACTTAAAATAAGTAGAGGTAATCCCACATAATTGAAATAAGTGTCTGTCTTATGCATGTAAAATAGCTTTCTCTCCTTTAAATGTGTCATATAATATGATTTGTTTAATTTTAATTTTTACCCTTAAGTAATTAATGGGATAGGCTCCAGTGACAGAGTTCAGAGGATGAATAAAAGAATTATAGAATTATCAGTTCATATACTTTCCTAAATTCACTCATCACATCTGACAAAATGTATTATCTATTCTACACAAATTTGAGGATGTGTTTGTTGGTTTAGTAACATTATAATGACCACGCATATGCATTTCTCAGTCTCTGAATTACGACACAATCTGAATAAATGTGTTCAGCAATAATAACAAAAGTTTCAGGGGAAAAAAAATGGTGTCTATAAACCAGAGGTAATATATCGTCTGACCTCCTTTTGCACTATATATGGTTTTTCCCTTTTGTTCAGACAATATTAGGTTTATTGCATTCATTTTCTGATGTTTTATACCAGGTTTCATTGATATACCATTTGTTTTATTGATGTCTGTCGCTGTTTGTACTGCTTCTTGTCATGGGGTCAGGGGTCACACTAAATAGCGTCTTTAGAACCCATATAGTTGTTGTTGTTTTTTTTGGGGTTTTTTTCATGTGTATTTTAACCTTTAAAGACCCAGTGCTACTTTTGTGGCAGTTCCCAAGTAATTTTTTTAAATATACATTTAACATTTCCAATGAGATTTATCACCATTTATTACAAATAATCATCTGTATTTTGAATTTTTCCCAGTAAAAATCAGGTATTTTCCAATATTTAATGTACTGATCATGTAGAAATTCTTAAAAACTCAGATCACAGTTGAGGAATATTATATCAAAACCAGAGAAAACTAA
Source organism: Fowleria isostigma (assembly GCA_029814645.1). Classification (NCBI taxonomy): domain Eukaryota; kingdom Metazoa; phylum Chordata; class Actinopteri; order Kurtiformes; family Apogonidae; genus Fowleria; species Fowleria isostigma. The sequence goes on from JAPTGZ010000002.1 coordinate 31,321,556, forward strand.
AGAAATAGTGACTTTTCAGTCAAATTTATCATTAACTGAAGATAATGGGCATTCGTGGCTCAGGATTAAGAGCAGGTCGTCCAATAACCGGAGAGTTGGCGGTTCGGTTCCTGCTCTGTCCCAGTCATGTGCTGTTGTGTCCTTGGGTAAGACACTTCATCCACCTTACCTCCAGCGCAGCAACTCACACTGATGTATGGATGCCGATGAATGTTCGGTGGAGGTCGGAGGTGCCGTAGGCGTGGATCGGCAGCCGCGTTATGAATGTGTGAGTGAATAATGAATCCATTGTACGTGTTTTGAGTATGCCTTAATAGAAAAGCACTATATAAATCTAATCCATCATCATTATTATTATTATTATTATTATTATTGTTATTATTATAAACCCAGTGTCTCTATCCACTGTCATTGATCCAACTCCATAGGTTTTACTGGTGAATCAATGTTGTAGAAGATGACGGTGTTTCCACATTCACTACGGAACCTCTGAATGTCCAAATGGGTCATATGTGATGACCATAAAAAGATGAAAAACTGTATTTTACAGCAATTATTTACATGTATTGATAGGATTAGTGGTTCAACAGGTATTATAGATTTTAGATCCGTGTATGGTTCTGGTCGCCAGTGGATGTTTTGGTCTCTATGGGCTAAGGCTGTATATATATATTTCCTGTATTTTCTTGTTGTACCTGAAGAAAAGAGAATGAGAGTAATTATATTTGCTCATTTCATCCCTGCAAAAAAAAAAAACAACAAACCCAGAGGTGGCCCAAGACTTTTACACAGTACGGTAGATCTATGTTCAGATCTGTTTTTATTTTTAACAGCAATTGAAGGAGCTTTTTATACCGCTGTGACTACAAACTTCTTATCACAACAGCTGCTCACAAGGTAAAACACAACACCATTCTCTAGGGAGGGGAAAAAAAAACTAAAATGAAAAAGAAATTAAAAAGAAATGTATAAGCATAAAGAATAAATGACTTCTAGTGATCATGTGGATGCGCAGTTATAACTGATGAGTGTAATTCTGACCTGTGGCTTTCTCATCTGTAAATTCCATCTCTATTGCAGCTACACACAATAAAATATGAATACTAAACAATAACCGTAAAAAGAAGGCAGAATCAGCAAAAACATAATTTGACTGCATTCAAGGCATGTTTTTGTTCCACAGCAAAGATTACGGTGGGGCTTTTAAACTGTTAGATTCCTGCTGCTTTTTAATATCTTGTGTGATCTATTTGTGTCCTAAGCTGCTAATAGCTAGGAGGAATCAGGGGAACACAGCAGGGGTGGTGCTCGCATAATGGATTGGTTATTTTATTTTCTCTCCCCAAAAAGACATAGGAATGGGAATTTGTCTTTCCCTCCTCTCTAAATCACTCTTGTTTTAGTTCAGTTTCACAAGTAAAGAGATGGGATTTTTTTTTATTCCAGAGTAGTCACAATAACATCAGGCTTGTTGTTTCAGTCGTTTACAGCAGGGGTCTCGAACCGCATTTAGCCCAATTTGAGCTAAAGTGGGCCAGACCAGGAGAGTAATGACATGATAACCTATAAATAATGACAATTCCTAGCTTTTCTCTTTGATTTAATACAAAAAAAACCTTCATTAAATTATAAAAATATTTATTTTACAAAAAAGGATGTGAATAACCTGAAAAAAATAAAATTTCATTACAAAAATCAGTGCAATTTTGGCAATATGAGTCGATGCCTCAACTTACTATTTTTACATGTACATTACACAAAAATTTTACAAAAACATGGGGTAACAGGCAGAATATTGTTAAAATTTCACCCATATTAGGATATTTATATTTGTTTTTATTTAAGTACTTGTTTGTATTTTATTGTGAAAGGATAGTTTTTAAATGTAAAAATTTTCAGTGTAATGTTTTGGATGGGGGGAATAATAATTTTCCTTTTTTTTTTCTCATATATGTTCAGTGCTACTTGCTTTTTTTGTGTTTATTTGTTGTTATGAGCTATGTTTGATGAAAAGAGTAGCACATCATGACCTAA
>JAPTGZ010000002.1:31340656-31355119 GCA_029814645.1 Fowleria isostigma
CTGATTGATTAATGAGATAATCTCCTTGATCTCTGTGTGCATGTGTGTGGATGTGCATTAACATATCCACAACAGAGAGCATCTATATGACTTTCTTTGTTAGGTGCAACTTGTTTGCAGGGATGAACATGAACCTTTAGCAACTTCTAATGCTCTGAACTCACAGCCACACAAGCTCGCAGACACACTCACTGCTGCGGCCACTCATTTGCATGACAAAGGCTTGGTTAATTATTTAAGAAGCCTTATTTGATCAATACAGGAGAGCTGTATCCGACTGCAGGGACAATCTGAGCCACTGGATTCTATAGGCCTTCATTATTCATGAGAACCACAGAGAGGGACCAGGCAAGAGGGGAGGAAGAGAGAAAAGAGGGAGCAAGAGATAGGGAGCAACAACAAAGGCAGCAGGGTCTTGTTTCATGTGTATTAAAAGTTTTCCTTTTTCGGTGCTGATGAATATTTTACAGGGTTTGAAATTTAGATGGGACCTCTCTAACTGTAGAGGTGAGAGTGGAGGGGAAGGGTTAGGTGGCGACACAGCTGCTGTGGCAATTGTGGTTTGTCTCGGGGTGAGGAGGTCAGTGCCTGAAAGCCTAACCAACCCAACAGTCCATGTTTGCTTTGAGCTTTACTCTCAACTGAAGAGCGACCTAACCTTACTTTGGCAGCCATCTGTTCTAGCCTTATATTGTAGTCACTTCTTAACTTGGAATGTAGTAACATGTTCAAACCATGTATGGAGCATTAGACTTGTCATTAGCATGCATGGTTACACTGACTTGCACACATTCATGCATTGTATGTTTGCGTGTGGTGCTTGTTTGCATGAGTGTGTTTAGGATTAGTCACAGGTACATGTCTGCACTCCAGCACAGCTAAGGGGTCCTTTTCTAAAAATAGCTATAATCCCATAGGAGTTTATGTTCGGTCTTGCATCCTCTCTCCTCTCTCCCCTCTGGCCACGCCTGCAGGTGGAGGGCTGCCGGGTGGAGGCTGTGAACACTTCGTGGAACTGTCTCACCTGCATGTAAAACTACACAAGGAGACCATCAGACATGCTATGTGTTGTAGTACAGTCACAGAAAAAATTATTAGACCATCAAAAATCATGAAAAAAACGATGGTTATCCAGTTGAGGGCTAACTCCTGTGTGTATCATGTGACTAAAACAGACAGAAAAGAAAACATAGAATGTCTAAAAGCACTGTTTTTATTAGTATAATGTCATAGATATTGATGTAAGAACTTGTGATTTTGTTATTATCAAGAAACCACTGGAATATGGATAGGTATCAGCTCTTAAATTAAACTCTTATGAGCTATTTTTGTTGGTATCAATATATTTGTCCAAGCAAAGGCAAGCATTAAAATGAACAAGAAATTGAAGAAAATATAGGGTGGTCTAATAATTTTTTTTTTTCCGTAACTGAAGAAGTTTTACCTTAATGTTAAAGCACACACACCCACGCACAAGGGGAAAAACATCTAACACACCCATATACAAAAATATACACATTCAAACTATACAAAATACTGAGGTAAACATCGTCCCACTACAAAAAACATGTAATTGTTCCCTGGTTGAAAATCCATCCACTTTTATGGACTTATTCTCCACTGCACCACGCAGCTCATTTGGATCTTGCTTCATCAGGGAATTTTTTATGCAGCCCTGATGCAGCTCAGCCTTTTGAAGAGTAGGCGAGTTATGTCTCTGTATAGTGTAAAGAAAGCAGAAGCAGAACAGTAAAGCCAGGGGCCCATAAGCAAACTTCAGCTGGAAACTACTGAAGATGTAAGTGAAACTAAAAGTAGTGCAGGTTTTATTCTCTATTTTTTGAACCCTATGTACATTTTTTTTCCCCTTTCTTTTTTTTTTCCTTTTCTTTTTTTTGTTGGAGGCAGCAAGATTCATATCACTGAGGCAGGTTTTTGCAGTTATTAGCAAAAATTGCATAAACACATTGATGGAAAACTTTTTAACGGAGGTCAGTGCCAGGTAAGAGTCCTTCTGTGGGTCATTTTCAGACTGCAGCACCAGATGGTGGTCGTTTGGTGTGATGTGATTGTGGGATCAGGGAAGATGCTAGTGCATACCTGTGAGGTTTTGAAAAGGGGCTTATTTTTGGCCAGATCCATCTTTTACTCACCTTTATGACTTGTGCATCAGTGGGGAATATAACTATGTCCCTGTCAGATCTCTGTGTGTGGGTGTGTGCTTACATGCACATTTGACCAAACATTCATAATTGGGCCCAGTAGCTCTTTAGAGATTGACTAGCCCCTGTCGTCATGCCAACCGACCACTTTCCTTTTGTGCCGTTCCCATTTTGTGTAGAGATGGCAACCACATGGAGATGCCTCACACAACACAGCAAAATGCACCAATCATTAGTCAGACTCCTTCTTTACCTTGTATCCTCAGTGGGCCAATTCCTTTGTATCCTTTGGTAAACATAGGTGTTTTCACACTGGTTATCTGGATCCGTGCTGTACTTGAATATGCTCATACCTTTCCCGCAGATGTTGCATTCACAAGCAAGTACTGCGGCCCAGTGCCCAAGTATGAGTGGTTGTTACAGCCCCAAAACAGTAGGCGGCAGTGTGGAAGGAATTCTGTTACTATCCAACAAACACAGAAGTCAGAAGAAGACAAACCCTTATGCAGCAAGACAGATAATACTTTTCTGTTTGCCTGTTTGAGGCAAAGAGAAGAAGAGCGACATTCATTGTCCCTGATGTATCGCCAAGCGGTTCGGTTGATAATGCGAGCTTGTGCTGCTTGGATTCAAGGCTGTTTCAGGAGATGACACCAGTTGAGTTTGTTCACCGCTCCAGTTACTGAGTGGTACTTAGGTCATGTCTGGCTGGGGCAGGAATCGCTTTCACACTGCAACATACCATACTGACGACTGAAGTCCATACTCAGGACTACCTTCCCAGCTGGACTCGGATACGGAACATTTGAATTCACATCAAGTCTGTAGCATTCTCGGCTACAGGACTCAGGTACACAGTGTGAAAATGCCCATAGTTTCTTAACGTGGTTTGGCTCTTGTCTACTTCAGGTTACTAAGGGTGTTTTCAGACTGTGCCCGTGTCTGAATACAAGTGGGTGTTACAGGGGCGAAACATTAAGTGGAAGTGTGGAAGGAATTCTGTCGCTATCCAACAAATGAGGAAGTGACAAACCCTTACATCGTCAACCAAGTGACTGGTCTGTCGACAGGCAATACTTTTCTATCGATTAATCTGTTTGAGGCAAAAAGAAGAAGAGCAACCTTTGTCCCTAATATATCACCGAGTGGTTCAGTCAAGGTGAGCCCATCCCGCCATCTATGGGCTTGTGGTGATTAAGTCACTTCCGTTGTCGGAGTGGTGATTAGGTCACGTCTGGTACAGTTTCTTACACTGCAATGTTCCATACTGGAATCCAGGCAGTCAGTACCCAGGACGACCCTCTCAGCTGGACTTAGGTACAGGTAATGTTGCCTTCACATTGATAAAATTAAGTGGACTTTGGGATCATATGGACTCGGATACCCAGTGTGAAAACTGCCTAAGTCCCAGAGGATCTGTCACTTGCATGTGCTGCATTTCACGTGTGTGTGTGTGTGTGTGTGTGTGTGTGTGTGTGTGTGTGTGTGTGTGTGTGTGTGTGTGTGTGTGTGTGTGTGGTGCTGTTTGAGTGTGTGTAAGTTACAAGTATGTCAGTGTGCTAGTCTCATTAAGGGATTACTCCTTCTCTTGGACATCTCTTCGAGCATCTGACTGGACTGAGACAAGCTGATCCGCCCAATCAAAACACCTGCTGCGGTGTCATCTGGAGAGCAGAATTCACCGCAGATCTGTGAAAAAACAAAACCCAAAAAAAAGCAAGAGAAAAAAGAAGAGGAGGTGATGAGAGGAAAGAGAAAAGAACCAACCAAGACAGAGTTAAAGCCTGGGTTGCTTTTTGAATTATATATAAAAACTATTAGATTTAAAGAGAATGACAGAGGGAAGACGAGGATGAGTAGAACTTCTTCAGTCACACTCGATGCGTCAAAGATATTTTTTCTGTCTCTTGAAACTGACTGTCAGACAGTCCGCCTCTGAGTCAAACCCACTCTGTTCTTGAAAAACTTTTACTCATTTCCTCTTCTATCTCTCTCCCTGATACTCCTTTGCCAATTAGGCCGGATGCAGACCACCAAAGTTGCATCCGGTCAAAGTACTATCTTTAAAGTATTCACAAATAAACATGCTCTTTAATTGCACAGTATAGAGCATATGATTACTTAATTGGATTAGACTGTTTTTTTATCGCACCAGTCTATCACACTAAGTAGACGATAAGATTAATATCCTAATTAGTACCATCACTTGCATATCAGATGATGACTCCGTTGTAATTTTTTTTAATCTTAAATCAAAATAATACTTTAAAAATCAGAGAATTAAAATGATGCAAAGAGGTTATTACTCACTTTTTAATTATATTTTTTTTATACATATGAAATTAATGCATCTGTGCTTTCTGATGCAATCAACCATAACTTGGAGCTACTGCACTATATTCCGTCCAATGAACAGATTTTCTGTGGGCTAAGGCGGAACAGCTACCGCCCCGTCAAAATCCCAGCTCAGTTTGCGTCTGATCTGGTTACCTCGGCTCAAGTGTTGCGTTTGGAGTGTGGCTTAATCAGACATATTAATGGATTAACAGTCAGGATGTAAATGGTGCCCCAGTGGCTCGGTCTCTCTCGTGCTGCCATAATTGTTAACTATGAAGTTCTCATCAAAACTAATAGCCAGTCTGATGCCATTACCCAGCGCTTCTGTTGCCATTAGCAACCAATAGAGTCCTGCGCTGTTTTAGTGTCTGTCACCGTGTTTGAATGTGAGTAACAGAGGACTCAGCAAAAGATCAACAATTAAAATAACATCAGAAAGAGGGTGCCAAAAGAGATAGAGTGGATTCTGATCATTCAATGAGAAAAAAAGGACACACGCTGGGTCTTGACAGATGTAAGTGTCATCTGGTTTGAATGACTCTGAATACCTATACCCGTGTTTCCTTTTTCTTCAAATGTGTGTAAGCCGAACAGCGGCTGCGGGGGCTGAGACACACACGAGCTTCTGCAGACATGAGCAGCCCTGAGGAAAGCCTCATCCTTCTCTGCCTACATTTTTAACACTACACCATATGTGTCAGCCTCTACTATGCATTTTACCTGTAGTTGTTTGCTCATTCTTGTGAGCATGCAGTTTTTCGGAAGGTGAAGTAAAGGAGAGGAGGCTCTTGATGTAACTCATCGCTGAGCTCACCGCTACTGTCTCCTGCCTTGTCTGCTCAAAGAGCTCTGGCACCCCGCTGGGAAAGATGAGAGGCTTGATTACAGTCAAATTAGCAAATGAGCAGGTTAATTACAGAACCAAATTCCTGTATAAGAACTGTCATTTCTCTGGGAGATGCTCACGCTCAAAGAGCCTAAAGAAACAGGGAGAAAGGGGGTGGAAGAGGAGGAAAAGTAGAGGACGGGTGCCTTTTTCGTCTATCTTTTTAAGAAAACTCCCTGGTTTCTGCCCCTCTTAGCTCTGAAGCTCAGCGTTTGAGGTTAAGGGGAAATGGTTGCATCAATGAGCTATTTTTTTTTTTTTTCAGAGGATACTTTTTCCCCTGCATTTTCCTTTCTCTCTCTCCTTCTCCCACTCAGGAGACTGCATCAAACCCCTCACTCCAGCTTTCTACCCAGTTTCCCGCTCACTGGCTTTCATCCTTCACTTCACAGGAGCCTTTGGGAGGCTTCAGATTTTTTATTTGCTACAACTACGTAGAAAAGGAATTTCTAAGACGGCGGCTAAAGTTTGCAAGGACGTTCCATTTCACACACATAAAGAATGTTGAGTGAACTACCAGAGAAAAGGCAACAGTAATTAGGCAGAAAAGGTAGAATTTCCATCTGACCTTGGTTTGTGTAGGCCACTGTTGTTCTTTTTTTCTTTCTTTTTTTTTTTTTTTTTTTTTTTTTAGCGACACAAGCCAGCAATAAGTGTTTAGAAGTTACCTGATGCAACCCAGTGAACACTGTGCTTTGCATCGACCAATGGCTTATGTGTAGTTTTATGACTGCAGAGATAGTGTCTGTGTGTGAGAGAGAGCGAGAGAGATGGATGGATTTTGTGGGCAGATGTGTATGAAGTCTGGAGCAAATGGAGTGAGAAGCTGAGCAGCTGGCAGAGGACAAGGAGCAGGGTTGTGAAGAGGATGGGAGAGTCACGCACACACACTCACATGCACGAGCACACACAAGTGCTGATGGTTCAGCCTGGTGGTACACACATAAAATGACATGACTCACACCAGTTCACTTACCAGACGCTGTCATTTGTGTGTCATCTCGGAGACAACCTACTGCAACACCGCTAACTTAATTCTTCCTACGTTGTCACGCTTGTGTCATCGTCTGTCATCAGTTCAGTAAATTAGAGTTTCACTCCGGCTGTGTTTCCAGGGAATTCGTCGCGGATGTAGTCATATCTCTTAATGGAACTGAAGTTGTGAAAGTTGGCAGTTGGCTCTTTTATAGTTGGCTCTGTTGTAGCCAGAGGGATACACATACTGTGTAGATACACATAGACAAGACAAACTTGGAGACAGCTGTTTAGTAACCGAGAGAAGTAGCGCCACATCTATATTTTATCTGCTTTCGTATTTTAGTACTGGACAACATGGAAAAGGCAGAGTAGTGGTGGAAGAAGCTGGGCAGGCTCTTTCTCTATCTTTCTTTACAGTGAAGGTTGTTCCTTTTAAATTAAAGCATCAGCAACACCCGCCTTCTTTTCTGCTCCCTCTTTCTTCATTTCCCTACATCCATAGTTCTCTCTTCCTCTCCATTTTCCTCCTCCCACTTACACAACTCTATTGGATTTTTAGTCCATTTCAAATGAATAGAGCTGCGGCACTCATGTCGAAACGAGCCCAGACGATTGCCTAAATGTAACTATGCACAGTTATCGGGACTGCAGCGCAGGCCATTTGCGGGAAGCCTAAACATTATAAACAAATAAAGCAGCCGTATTGCCTTCAGGCCCTTGGTTAGGAATGCACTGCAGTGTCTGGTGAATGGGCAGCCAGCGTGAAATCCAATATTGTGTGTGTATGTGGAGGAGAGAGGAGAACACTCCACTCTAATCTTCATCAATATAGCCTTATACAAGACTAGTACGGCTGCTGCCACCAAAATACAACCACTGTTGTTTTGACCATTCCATGCCACATCTGATACTACTAGTACTACTGCTGCTGTCGCTGTCATTGTCTTGTTTTCAAAGAACAAGGACTGTTGTGCAAATGTTGTTTGGTTGCAGGAGTTCACTACAGAGCTGGAATCAATTTCTCTCACTAATCAGAGCCAGAAATTCACGTGGTTCTTAATTTGGCTTTGGATCACAGGTGGTTTTTTGAAAATGTGTTTTGATCATAGGTGAATCTTCCCCCACATTCTGTGGATTTCAAACATTTTGTGCACTCTTTCTGGCTTATATTTTATAGAACAGTTTTACCTAATATAAAAGGAAGCTTGGAAGATTTTTAAAAAGAGGCTTTTCTAAAGTGTCCATGAAGTTGTGAGACAAAGATGGCTGCTTTTCTCACCACAACCTTAACATATTATAATGTAGATAGCAGGCCTGAGCGATAAAACAATAATGATATGTATATAGCAAAATAACTTTTCCTCAATAGAAATATGAGACATGTTTGATATAATTTCAGTAGAATTCATTCATTCATGTTTTGACAGACATAAGAACAGCCAATCATAAGTAGCGCCGCACTGAACCAATCACGCTAGAGCCATGTCAAGTTAGCTTGACTCACACAGCACAGGCATAAAAGCCAGCACACATGCTAATGTTTGGGCTACAGCAGGAGATAATGAGTGTTCCCTTGGGAGAAAATTTGACCAAGAACTCAGGTGGTCAGGTTACTGAAAAGTAGAGTGTGGCATAGAAGCTGTGGGCTGGATGTTGAAAGCGTGTTAAGTTTAATTTTCTGTTTATGCCAGTTACGGTAGTCACAGCAGCTATGGAACGCACCCCCATATTTACACACCCAGCATTGTTTGGTGAAGATGGTCTGTTTGGTTTGTGTTTTCTTTTAAAACTTGACAGCTTTTGCCTGCTGGTCAGAGTTTTAGTTTAGTTTTAAATATACAGTCGGAGAAAAAAACATTAGCTCACCCTCTGTTTTCTTTAATTTTTTTTTCAATTTAACATGTGGTGCAACTAAAGGTACATTTACTGGACAAATATAATGATAAAATCAAAAATAGCTCACAAGAGCTTAATTTAAAGTGGAACTTGGCAACATTTTACCATTTTTTTTTTTCTTCGCTGTTCTTCATTCTTCTTCATTGGTTTTGTATCATTTCTCTGGGTGGACTGTTGTAAAACCAGTAAACCCTCCCCTACAGCCATGTGCAGTTGTTGTCAATAGAGCCGGTGACAAGGGAAAAAATTGTGATTGAATATGCTACTGGAGCGGAATGGGAAACTTTAGCTGGACACTGAAGTTTCAGACATTTGTTTTCACTCCACGGTGGATGTCACAGAACTGGAGCTACTCAAGTAGCATGGTGCTAACGGCTGCAGACATTCTGTTCATCAGTTATCTGTGTGGCTAACAGAATCCTAGATCACCGATGTGTCGTCGTTATCCGACCATCTCAGTGACCAGGAGTCCATAATGAGTTTGTGTTTTTTGTATCTGTTATGAGTCCACGGCATTTTAATTTATACATTTAGGGATGAATAAAGACATCTGCCTAACCATCTGAGCCATACAGTTTAAGAGTTAACCTGCCAACAAACACCAGCCCCCACCTATCACTGCCTCAAACCCCTTAGCATTAGTACGCTATCATCCCAGAGCTAATATTTACTGTACATGAATCACACAAATGTCATCCAACCCCGGCTACAACTATATTCAACTGATAAAAGTCTGTGTCTAGTCCTGAGGCAGACAAAGGATCTAATAAACTGAACAAACATACACCTATGGGACAAACAGCCGTGATGACTGTAGGGATATGAATGAATATGATATTACAATATGTAATGAGTATGCTAGCGTCTCTGCTAGCCAACAAGCATCCAGGCATTGATGATAAAATAAGTTCATAAACGAGTAAACACTGTTACAACAATGGCATCATCAAGAACACAAATCCACTGAAATACGTAGCATATACAGAATGTGTGTGTGCTGGCTTTGTCATGGTAAACACCTGTGAAGCCATGGCAAGCTTGTGTTTAGCTATCAGTATATAGCTGGATCTATGGTTGTGTGGCAGTGCTGTAAATGGTACCATTTCTCACGAGAGACAAGATCTTGTGCCACTGTGACGAGATCTTAGGTGTACTGGGACGGCTTTGAGAAACTGCAAGTGGCAGTTTTCAACAGAGAGGTACTAGTGGGACAGCAGAGTACATCCATTAACCCTAAAACAAGCTATTTAACCATCACAATTAATTTGAAACTGTTTAATTAAGGTAAAAATGTTACCAAGTTCTCCTTTAAGAGCTGATATTTGCCATTTTCCAAGGTTTTCTTGATAATAACCAAAATCACATACATCAATAGCTATGGCATTGTACTGGCAAAAACAGTGCTTTTAAGCATTCTATGTTTTCTGTCTGTTTTAGTCACATAATACACAGGAGTTAGTACTTGATTGCATAAAACCATAATTTTTGATGACTTTTGATGACTGTTTTTGTCCACAACTGTATGTACCTATTTTATTTATCTGAAACAGTTGTATAATATTCTTCAGCATATCTATCATGTTCAATCTCTAACAGAAACCTATTTAAAAATAAAAATAACCTTTGATGTCTTCACAAGTTATGAGTAATGCAAAATTTAAGTTTGACAAAAATTGTGATTTGATTTATAGCATGATATATATCATCACTGTCTGATATGAAAAGATATTGTGATATGATTTTTTCCACATTGCCCAGATGTAGTTTATAGCAATCACAGTGGCCACTATCAAATCAGTCATTAATTGCAGTTTTATTGGAAAACTTTAATTAATAGATATAACAGTATGGCTCTGATAGTTTGATGTCAAGCACAGCCGCCAAGCCTCCCTTTAAAAACCAGTAACTAGCCAGAATTTAGGACGCCATGTTCTCTCTTTCTTCCACACCAAACTCTGTCAACAACTATGTTTATCTCTTATCACATCCTAATGGGTTTGTGTGGTACAGGTGTTGTGAGGGATAAATCATGGGAGGAATTGGTGTTGCAAGACACGCACACCCAGAAGACTGCTGTCTCGCCTGTAATTTTCAGAACCTCCTCGGTTTCTATAGAAACCTATCATCACAAACAGTTATAGGGACATTGACCTAGAGCAAGGGCCAAGACTAAGTGTGATGGCTTTGCACCAGTTGTTGCAGGATGCTTTTTGTTGACCTCCATAGCATTCTAAAGGATACGTGGTTCGTGAGGCTGTAAACAAGCTTTGTAGTATCTGTGCACTCCCCTTGAGCGCTATGGAGTGATATTGTCCGTGTGTGTGTGTGTGTGTGTGTGTATATATATGAGTGCATGTGGTTACATGGTTGTGTGAGTGTGCATGCTCATCTCAGGGACAAGGTTAGAGGTAACATTTGCCTCTCATGATGGATGACCTTGGGGGAGTCTGTCCCATCAGCTGCTTTTTGTGCTGCTCAGATCACCAGATATCAACCCTAGCTACAGTCCCACTGCTACCACCAATCCTTCCCCTAAAATAGCCACACATTAATCCCTACAACCTCTCTCAAACAGTATCCACCTTGACATGTCATTTATTCTTATTTTCGATTTTGCAAAGTTATTTTTCATAATAAGAGTGAAATAAATCTGCATGGGGGATGTGACAGGTCATTTGTTCTTGTCAATTCAAACTGGGATGTTTCTTGCTTTATCAACACTTGTTACATCCCAAATTATGTAATACACCTAAATATAGACGGGTGACAAATGAAAGGTAAAACCTGATGAGATGGTCTCTGTGGGGGGGCAGAACTCTCACCCATAGGGCACGCACGTTCACAGATTGCTTGAAGAAAGAAAATTACATTCATCATGTGTTTCACAGTAGGCAGATTTCAACACCTTTAAGTGGGTTTGAACTGAAGCATTACATCGCATACCCGACCACTGTTATCAAAATGCCAGGGACATTATTGTGTCCTAATTTTATGATGAGAGGATATAAAGGTTGTAGAAATGTGTATGTTTTTTATTGTTATATTATAAAATGTAATTGCACCCCAAAATTTAGCCTAAAACCCTTTGTAAATTGCATTTGCTGATAGTGATACATGCTATAATCTAACCCAGTGTGGTGTGCCTTTAATTTAACTCCAACTGATGCATTAATCCATTTGTCACTATTGAGTAGCCATTATGGATATGACTGGTTTATAAAGTATTTTTATGATATCATTTAGACTTTTTGTCCAGCCCTAGTGCGGAGTAGCCCTGCAAAAGCCTAGCTGTCTTCCTCTCGTCTTTCCCTTTTACCCCTCATTTAATTTCTTCTGTATGCCTTCCCAGCCACATCCTCTGTAATGAAGCTAAATCTAGCATGCTAAATGTGACCAGTCAGCTATGTCATTGGTGTTAGAGTGGCCATAGCTGTCTTGTATTGGCCCTGAAGGCACAAACACCACTTGACAATGATGGGTTAGTGGTAGAGGCATTTGCAATGTAGCAGGCATGCACAGAAAATGTAGGCCCCGGGAAGCACTTATCTGGGGTAGCTCTCAAATACTGGTCTGATGCGTGCATCCGGAGACAGAGGCATGGATGTGTGGGCAGCAAAGAACAGATAAAGTAACAGAGTCAAAATTTGTATGTGAAAGTGCAACTGTAGATACAGTTCAGATCGGTACTGTATCACAGATCAAGAGTAGAGAGACGTGCTCTGCAGGATACCAGCCTGTCAATTGCACCGCTCTCAGCTTCAAAGTTCTCAGCTTCAGGATTTTGTATAGAAACTAATGGCTTTGGAGAGTGAGTGCACACAGTACCACAAGTGGAAAAGCACCATAATATAGGACCCTACATGACAATCCAAAAAGCACACACACTGATAGCTGCACATACGCACACAAAGTGTGTCAAATCCCCTCCTGAAGTCCAATATATCCCTCACAAACCCATTAAAGGTGCTTCATACAACAGCCTCTCACAGAATACTGAGAGAGGAAAGTGAGAGAAGCACAGATAGAGAAACAGGAGAGCCATGCATTTGTTTGGTGCTACAGTTAAAACACATTCTGCTGGATAAAATTTTTTGCTTTATACCCAGATGCATTTTAATTTGATTTTAAATAATAAAACACTAACACTAGGTTGTCAAGTTGGCTGAAAATGTACAAATGTTGAGATTATGTGAAGAGTAGCCCAATGTTCTCTGCATAGGATTACAAAATAGAAATATCCCACCACTTCTACACTGAGCTTCAATGAATAAAAATTAATTGTTTTGCTATCAGCCACCACTTCACATGTTGGTCACTGATTCCACATGAGATTGTGTACTATTTTACAACATGCTAACTTTAGTGAACACCGAAATACATTACCTATTGTAGTAATAGGTTAAAGTACATATCAAGGTTATTATTGTTAATGAAAACTAACAAAATGATGATAACTACAATTGAAAAATCATTTTTGCTATTTGAAATTAATAAAAACCATAATAAAAAGAAAAAATAATAACTAACTGAAACTGTAAGGTGTGCTTACAAAGCTAACTAAAACATGTATAAAAAATATGGATAAAACGCTCTTCATTTTTGTCTTTGTCAGTGTCAGATTGATATGAAATCAAATTAATTTTGCTCGAGGAATTTTAGGGGGCAGCACCATAGGGCGCTTCATAGTCCGTCATTTCTCATCATTTGTGGTTTAGAGTCAGCTTCTCATCCCCACTCTACCTTGAAACATGGAAACTAAACTTGAAAGAAAGCAGCAGAGCCCTGTATGGAATTTATATGAATACAGAGATTAAAGATAAAAAAATAAAAAAATAAAACTAATACTAAAATTAACATTTAGAAAAAAAACAAAAACTAATAAAAACTAGCAAACCTGCTCTAAAAACTAATTAAAACTGACTGAATTAGAGACAGAAAGTAAAAACTAAATAAATATAAAGTATAATAAAAAGTCCAAAACTATTACAACCTTGGCACATATTACATTGTATTATCATTGTTTAAATTTTAGATTTATTGAGTTATGAAATTGTGGATTCCCTGACTTTTCCCTCTTGTCCCAGCAGCACGCCAAGATTTTACTTTGACAAACAGTAGCTTGACATCTCTTTATTATATTAGCATTAAATTTGGCAGGGACATTTATGCGTTCCAAAGGGCATATTGTATCCTTATAACTTTAATGCAGCACTTGTTTAAATCTAAAACTGCCAGCAAGTTTATACACACTAGTTTTGGATGGGCTGGAAAACTGTATCACATAGAATTCTTGCAGAACTCGGCAGTGTTCAGAGCTCATTTTGAACGAATGCTGATGTGGTGAACCTTTAATATCAATATCTTCCAAATATGTTAGCTTACTGACTGTAACATTTAGCTCAAAGCAGCAGAGTTTGGATAAAGCCTGAGAGAACGGCTGGCTTGGATTCAGACTTTTTTTTTTTTTTAAATCCCATCTTGGTTTTAATTAATTTTGTCTCATAAATGTCTCCCCCCTCAATCAAATTATTTGAAGTTATTAAAGTTGCAAAAAAACTTCTTCATACATCATTTAAAAAATCACACTAAATAAATCCATGATGACCTAACTGGCAGAAATGTTTGTTTTTACTTTGTTTATGTGCATGAATATTTTGTACAGTTTTGAATTCACCATGGCTTTCTTTATGTCTGTCCTTTTAATAAGTGCTTTTCGGATGTTTGCTTTGTCAGCCTGCCAAAAGTAAATGCCCCGCAGACATTACAGCTCTTTTCTGTGCTACTATGGTATTTAAATATGTGGGCTTAAGTTTTCATTGCACACACTTGATTATTTTTATATTGTGTCCTGACACAGTTATGGCGAAATTCAATGTTAAAGTTTAGCTTTTCTATTTTACATGATTTGTTATCAATTTAACTATTATATCATAAATCCGCTTATTTAAACCCTCTCTCAAGTATCAAGGTAACTTTATTTATACTAGTGGGTAGATTTGTTTTGCAGACGGACTGACTGCATTTGGCATTACATCACATTACAGAACACACATTGAACCTGATAGGCAGTAGACGGCACAATATTGTCAAAACTTGTGATATGGGTGTACAGCATTGCAATAATGATGATATTGCAATATTTCTCGTTGACCTATAGAAATACCAATTTCATCTACTAAGAAAAATGTTCCTTAACAATGTTAA
>JAPTGZ010000002.1:31426613-31448103 GCA_029814645.1 Fowleria isostigma
CACACACACACACACACACACACACACACACACACACACACACACACACACACACACACACACACACACAATCTGCCTTCACCTTGACAGTAGGCTGAGTTAAGATGCAGTATTGATTCAAAAAGTAGCTCTACTCTGTGTATGTGGGGGGTCACCGAGGAGGCCACATTTATGTGATGTTGTTTGTGTGCTTGTTTTCATGCGTGTGCGCACTTTCTAACCGGCCTCTCCTCTAGAGTAAGTTGGTCGGCCCCTCTGCCCTTCAAAGTCATTTGGAATTCATCTGCAAGCCTGACCCTGACAGCTGTTTGTTTTTCCTCTCCAGAGAGAGGAAGAGGAATTGAGGGATGGCGAGGGGGGTGTGGTTAATGAGTGAGAAAGTGATAGATATCGGATAGGACAGAAGAAGAATGGATGTGAGACTTTGGGAAAACTTGCGCAGAGCAGTAGAGGACTGCTTCTATTCCCTTCTTAGTGGTCCCAGTGCTGTTTGACTTGTTGAGCATTTGAGACGCACAGGACAATAAGTGTATCTCTGAACAGCTTCTATTAGTATCCCACATAGACCACTAGCTTGAATGTGTTGAATCTGTGTAACAGCATGAATGCAAAGCAGGGCACAGCAGCTGAGATAAAAGGACATACGGCTCAGTAGCATCCCTCAGTGTAAATATAGGTTTTTCATGAAAAAGTCAAAGTGTACCGTATAAGTGTGTCATCTGGGATCAGTGCAGTAAAATTTTTAAAGCCTCTACAGCTGAGTGTGATGAAGAGGAAACCCGGTGGGATGGAGAGGTTTTGTCTTTCGTCGGTGTTCGGTGTAGGTGTAAGCGGATGAGTAAATGGACACAAAGGAGGGAGTAAGGATGCTGGGAGAAAATGTGGAGAACAACAGCATCAAGAGGGGAGTCATAGGTGAAAGGAGAAGGGGGAGGGAATGAGATGGAGAAAAGACTTGTGATTGGATAAGTGGGCAGAGAGGAGAGGTGTCGAGGGAGAGCTGCTATCCTATTTTTACACCTCTCCTTTTGGGAGGCCCTATTCTCTCGATCTATCCATCATAATGACAGAAACCCCCAAACTCACTTGTTTTTTTCCTTCCCCCTTTCTCCTTTTTTTCTGTACGTCTCTATTCTTACATACAGATGGATGACAAATTAAAGGAAAAAACAACATGAAACGTCTTTGTAAGGGCTCGGTTCCACACATGCCATCAGAGCTCCTTCACTGAGTATGTTTACATTCACATGTCCATTATTATTCCAAATTGACAATATTCTGAATTGAACAGGTCATGTAACCAACATGTTCAGTTTGGATATGTTGAATTGTGAATCAGACATCTACTGTATAGAATAGAATAGAATAGAATAGAATAGAATAGAATAGAATAGAATAGAATAGAATAGAATAGAATAGAATAGATCAAAATATAAATAAGAGTAATTTCTCTGAACATAATAAATTACAAGTATATCAACAAGATATTGATTTAAAAAAATACAGGATATACTGATGTTATTCCAGTTTTATGAGGATTCTTTGGACGTGTACACGGAGCATTTGGAAAATGAGTTTTATGTGTTTTATTGATATCGTGCTTTGCTGTAGGTTGTTGTTTACATCAGCTGGGGTAAAGACAATGACCCCCTTTTTTTTGTAGAGAAGGACGCTCCAAAGAAATGTCCTTATTGGTGGTCGGAAGAAGAAATACACTTACTGTTGAACATTATGACAGAGGATATCAACAGGTTTTTTATGGAATTCAGCAAATATGTAAATTTGACCTTTTCCAGAATGTGATTAAAAGAACCACAGAATGAAGCTAAGAACATCTGTGACAAAGGAAAGCTTTGAAAAAAATGTATTTTTAATCTGCATGGCTCCATGTAAACAGGAATATTAAATTTAGATAGATATGTAAATACCTTACTCGGAATGATGTCTTTGTCAGAAAGGTAAAAAATATGATATGAATATTTTGTGCACACAAATGCAATCGTCAAGGTTTACCATTGATTCCATAAGTCTGTGAAATCTACAAAAGCAAGTACACCATTTTTCTAAAGATAATTCATAATTATATGTTTTGATGATGGTGGTGAAGAGGGATTAGTTCAAATAAAAGCTTCACAAGTATGAGTATGTGAGTATGTTTACACACATATAATACTATACATGTGACATTATTCAGAATTTATCATGTCAGAGGCATTCAGTCTGGATGTTCTGAATTATGTCTTTTTCTAAATGGAGCCTTTTCCAGCTAAGACGTTGGATATGCTGATATTATTGCAGTTTTATGAGGATTCTGTGGATATACCATATGCAGTAAATGTACACGTTATGCCACAGTATTAACATTTAGGCACTGGTTATTGATCACACTATCAGCTCAGCTCATTTTCAATGTTGAGTTATTGCTGTGTGTCAGATTGTTTTGTTTGTGTTTTAGTGTTTAACCTTGAGGTCAGGTGCAGATCAGAGAGAATGCACTCAGGGTTGCATGACTAAGTTCTCAGCAGTGAGTAAATATGACACAGAGGTATTAAGAAAAAGGAGAAATTTCTGTAGCTGTTGAAGTGTATAAGAACTAGAGATTTAACAATATAAATATTTCATATCATGGTTGTCATTAATATTGTGGTATTGTTGGAATGTGCTGAAAATGTTCAAAAAGTATTATACACACACACTGAAATAATTTAAGAATTTAATAAAAAAGACTAGTGATTGAGGAGAATAATGGGGGAAGTGGCTGTTGGCAGTTGGTTATACAGTCACGGAAAAAATAATTAGACCATCAAAAGTCATCAAAAACAATGGTTATGCAATCAAGTACTAACTCATGTGTGTATCATGACTAAAACAGACAGAAAAGAAAACATGGAATGCCTAAAAGCAATGTTTTTGTCAATACAATTTCATAGCTATTTATGTAAGAACTTATGTGATTTTGGTTATTATCCCCAGGAAAATAGCTAGATAACCGCTCTTAAATTAAACTCTTATGAGCTATTTTTATCTACTTTTAGTTATACCAGGCATTAAAATGAACAAGAAATTTAAGAAAACATAGAGTGGTCTAATAATAGTTCATGACTGTATTTTTCTGTTCAGTATAAGTTAGTTTGCTTGAGTATCCTGAGGGTGTTTTTCTTCTTTCCATTAAGAATTGTGTATAAAAAAAACTAATGTTTTTGTACTTACTTTATTTTTAGGCCCATAACAATTTTTAATTCCTTCTATGGTCTCAGCATGACACAGGTTTTAATGGAGGTTGTGACTCACGGTCCCTGTTTTCCGTCAGCTGATGGAGAGATGCATCCTCTAAGGACGAGTCCACATTTATGGTCACAAAGGAAACCACCTACTCTTGAGCATCAGTGGGAAAAAAAATAATTAAATCAGGGAATGTACAGCAGCATGTAAACCAGAATATTGGTGTGTAACATTTATTTTCACTAGCTGTAAATAGCTTATTAGAATATTTGTCTTTTATGGAATAAGTCAAATATTTGACGTGTGTAAACGTAGTCATTGACACAAAACCATTTTAGGACATTGCAGGGGAAAGTTGCAACAGTGAGATTTTTCTCAGCATGACTCAAACCGGCCGATGACGTCGCCTGTGACTCAGCTTGTCAGGTTGCCAGGGGCTGGTGTGAATGCATGGCCGATGTATCCAAGACTCCATCTGATGGGTCAAATTTTTGGCGTGCTGAGTGTGAATCCACGGCATGTGTAAATAAGAGGATCTTTCTTAGTCACGGTCATTCCGCCAGGGGATGTGTCTAGTGTGCAGATACACTGAAAACACAATTTTTCAAATTATGTGGTGACACCAGCTACTTACTTTAAATGACAGAACAGCTTCGGGAGTAGATCAGATTTTCCAACCTAATTTTTTCTTCTGTCATCATTGAAAGACACTACAGATCGTGCCAAAGTAGAAAAAAGCCTGAAAAGCTAGTAATTACAAAAGAAGTAGTAACAGAGGCTATATATACCTGGTCCATTAAATTGCATTCATGTAAACTGGCAGGTTTTTAGATTTAATATGAGTCTTTTGACCAAACATGACACTCAAAAAACCTTCCGATCTGGTGGTTATGACATCCATAAGACTATGATTCATATTAATTTTACACTCAACAAATCATTCAGTAGCCCCTCACTTCCTATGGATAGTGCATTATAATCCTGGAAGAGACCACTCCTTTAATTTGTCATCTGTCTGTATATTATATTCCTCTTTTTGAGGTTCTTTTATACTGAAATTGTAACGCGCATGCTGTAAAAGATTGAATGAGGCAAGTATTCTCAAATAGAAATTGCTTATTGACTAACAATAACTGTTTTAAGCATGAACAATTCACTCAGACAATGAGGTTGCTTTGCTCTCAGCCTCATACACAAACATACTTTCTGCCTCTCATAAGTTTTGTGGTCTTCCCTGCGTTGTCACAACCAATTAATTTGTCCATAGCTTGTGTGTATTGATTTTTCATGGCACAGGCATTGTAATGTACTCTGTTTGTCTGGTAAAGAGGTCCACACTGTAAGCAACAACCATGTTCCAGGTTGAAATTAGTGGCATGTTCCTGGAATTTACCTGCATTCTTTATATTTACACAGTTGACTTTGAAACTTAAGTCAAGTCATAAGCCACTTTTACACAGAAATTCTTGTAAAAAAGGTAAGATTATGATCCCACCTTTTTCCCACCAATTTCCACAGCCAAGTCAAAGGAGTAACAAAGGCGAGGCAGGCTGGACTTTTACATAGCGGACCTGCGTTCCGGAATCAAAGGAGCGCAGGGTATAGTGTGATGTATAACTTCCACATCAGAAATACTCCTAGCATAGTGGTGTTGCTAAACTTTCCAGAGTTGTCCTGTCTTTCACCATTCCACAAATGTCAGCATGGATAGAGCCCTCTGCCCAAAGTGACAACAGCTTGTCCCAGTTTGACATCTTTCTGGTTGTGTTGATATTTTTGTGTATTGTACACACCCCATTTTTAAATCCATCCAGCACGGTCGGACACGCAATATCTTATCAAAATGTCACACCTTGGTTGTGGAACGGAGGTGTTCCTTTTACATAGCGTTCTGGAATCATGATGCCACCTCTATCATGGCTCTGTTAGTACCTCCAGACGTGTTACAGAGGTAGTACCAAATGATCCCACCATTTTGGTTACCCAGATGTCATTCTGGAATAATGGCAAAAGATTCTCATAACAGAAGTGCTGTGTAAAAGAGGCGATTGCGATTTTTGACAACAAATGGACACTTCAACATTTCCTTGAGCTCAGAACACACGCCGACATATTCCACATCGGTTTTGTATTTGTTTGTACCATGCTGTTTGCTTAACCATGGCAGGTTTGTTGCAGCAGTACCCGAGTGTATGCTCTTTGTTGGAGTCTGATTAAATTCCCTATAGAGGGATTCATCATCTTTAGCAGGCAGAAAAGAGAAAATTACAAGCCCATCAATCCTTGTGTTTGATCTAGCTCTCCTTTTGTGTTCTCAGTATTCTGGGTATCCAGGCCTCTATTTGCCCAGTTCTCCTCAGGCCCACAGTGTCTGTGATGTTGGGAGGTCATTTGTCTCTATGTTAGAGCTGTCCCTCGCTTGTCCTATCTGGCTCCTTCAAGCCTCTAGGCTCCTCATCATCATCCAGATATGTGAGTGTCTGAGATTTGGCAGGCTGGGGTCTTTGTATTTGTGTTTTTATTTTCTCTTTTCATTAGGAGAATTTACTGGCTCTGTCTAACTGCACTCATCTTTTATTGTTATTTTGTGAACACTGTTGCATGTTAAGCATCTGGAAAAAGTGCCACGTGGGCGCCATTTATCACTACAAGTTAAAGCCAGTGCTTTTTAATAATAATTACTGCTGTATAATAATGAACGTGTTGAAATGTTGTCACCCGCAGCAGCTTGCCTGTGTTTGAGAGTTTAAGACACTTGTGTTGTTAGTTTTTTAAGCCAGGCTGCAGCTGTCTCACGTGTTTGCAAATCACAGAGAAAGAGGTAATATTTTTATACACCCTGATTGGAAATAATGCTTGTCAGGATAGATTCAAGGTAAAAAAAAAAAAAAATGCAGTCACAAGTACCAGCTTTTAGTTGAGATGCTTAAAAAATAAGAAAGAAAGAACTTGATCCAGAAAATGTAATTCAGTCTCAAAAATCACTTCACACACAAAAAAACTCTAACTTGAGAAAAAATAAACACATTTCACTGTATAAAACTGTGAACTGTCCTCTGTAGTCTGACATACTTTCCATATATTCCTTTGATTCTGTAGTTTGTCAAGAAATTCATCATTGCATGAAACATTAAACATTTAACTACACTTTAATGAAACAATTTAGAAAATGCAAATTATCGCTTAACATGGAGCAGATGTGTGCCAAAAAAAAGTCATCTTTATACCTGTCATGATGTTTTCTTTTTAAATCAGACACTAATATTTGATGGTCTGATAGTTTGAGGATAGTTTTAATTCGAAACAATCACACTGAATTATTCACTTTTGTTTCTGTTTTTAGTTTTCATTTTATTTTTATCAATTTCTGTCATTTTTCTCATTTATTAATAGCTCTGGGACGGGCCCACTGTAGGTCACTAAACCTGTCAATCAATGAATCAATCAGTCAATCAGTTTTTGTTTTGTGAGAGAGTACTGCGCTGGCCTGCGCTTGACAATGCGCTTTGTCAAAAAGGACATTTGAGTAATCGGAGATGTAAAGGTCAAGACTTGAGGTTCCCCCCCGAGGAGAACACTGTGTAACCACGACGGCTCCCCACAATTCACAGTGTGAGGCGATAACCTTCTCTCACTCTTGCTTCTCTTTTATTTCACCAAATCCCTTCTTTTGGCAACTCATGAAACATAACCCATCTGTGTGGGTCTGCATGTTTCACTCAAGTCAAACGGTTAAATGAGCATGGAAATGAAGTCCATTTGATGTAGTCATGTGTGGAAGAGGATGTGTTTGTGTGGGTGGGATGAGGGATCTAAGAGGCTAATTTGGATTTGTGACCTCCCAAAATTTTTAGAAATCAACTGAGCTCTCTCTGAAACCCAGGCTCAGATCTCTGTGGTGGTTTTTAAATCTTATTTTCCAAACATTCTTTAACATGTTTTTCCATCCATTTCTTGTTCATCTGTATAAAGAATCACAAATTAAATCATTTAAGTGGCACATATTTGCCTGTTTGCTTGGAACAAGTAGTGTTGTGAGTTTTTATCTTGAGCTGCCCAACAATTACTGAGTTCAGTCATGAGTTTCATGTCCAAACCCGACCTTTTACTGTGTTTGAGAGCTGAGTCAATATCAGATTCTCACAGATATTAACACCAGATGTTCTGTATCTGTTTCTGTCCAGTTGGAAAGCTTGAGCTGTGTTTATTATGATAAGCACCCCGTTGACCACCAGTGAGAGTGTCTTTATAAAACTTTCCCACGTCCTAGTAAAGGGGGATTTCCAGATTCATAAGGTTGTGTATCATGTCTGACATTTCTGACAGCACCTACACCAATATGGTTTTGTTAACAACCCTTACAGTATTTTGGCATTTCTAAAAACAACACCAGTATTGTTTTTGCAATACTGAGCAAAGGAATCCTGTCTCTTGTTGTCAGCTATAAAGCATGTGTGGCTAGTTTTGTTTTCCATTGTAGTTAAATTCAACAGTGTGAAAAGCCTCCAAAGTCATTTTTGGGAAAGAAAACATCTGCTAAATGGTTGCATCTCGCTCTCAGAACCATAGCTGAACCAGACTTCACCTGGTGTGTGCTTTTGCTAGTGTGTGTGTCTCTATGTGTTTGGCAGTGCACAAACCCTGGCTAACCCCCTCTGCGCTTCCCAATGTCCTGTCTCTGAAGAGCTATGACCATTAAGCAGCTGTTCGCTTCTAAAGCCACAGAAAAAATGAGAGAGCTGCGAGAATGCAAATGAGTCTTGGTATGCGCCAAAACTTCTCCAGAGGGAAACACTGTTAGGTCAGAGATACACACACACAGTCGCTCCTACAGTGGCGTACATGTGTTGACACATACACATACACATTCGCAGATGCACATATGCACACACGTGCAGCTAGGTTAGACTCCTATTATGTAGTGCAAGGATCCCCTTGAGTATCAAATGATCTTTCTGTAACTACATTTCTCTTGGAATTGGAAAGCTGAGGCTTTAGAGTCCAATTCATCTGATTAAACATACTCCAGGTACAGACTTCTTGGACTGCAAATACCTGTCTTAAATAGCAGTTTCCTATTTGTGTTACTGTTTGATTTAGTGACTCTTTTTTTACACTGTAATTGTTTGGTACATAGTCTATTAGGACGTGAGTGTTATTACAAAAAAGTACCACGCTGTGCACCAAAACAGGGACATTGTTCTAAGGACACTTCAAATTTGTTCACAAAGCAGCTCCTTTGTATAGCTGTCCATGGTGCTGAAACCATTCTTGAAGGTGAAGAGAAAAGAGTGGGGGAGTGAGTGTACTTTTTTCTCTCTTCTGTTTTTTTGTCAAGAACAGCAAGCAAAGCATACACTCTGCTGATCTCCACAGACTTGAATAAGTTGTCGGGTGAATGAGAATGAAATTGTTGACAAAGAAACACTAAAAAGACTTGTAGGTTTTTGTTAAAAGCAGCTCAATTGTAGTGATGTGCGGTGCTCTGATGCTTTCCTCTTTTCCCTGAGATGTCATTAGTGTATAGCAGAGTCAGCCTCTGGGTAATGAGAATATATGGTGAAAGGTATAAAGCATTTGATGTTTTTTTTTTTTTTTCTCTGACCTAGTTTTATTTATACTCAGACTCCTAGCAGGAGACACAAGTCATTCTTTGCCCTTAGGCTGGAAGGAATTTGTGATTTTTGTATTTGTGCACATGCGTGTGATTTCTGTGTGCGCAGGTGCATGTGGGTGTACTCCTGGTGCTCCCTCCCTAATAAGAGTTTAACCTTATTAATCACATTAGAGTGCTGAGGGTGGCTTTGGTGACACTCACACATGCTTGCTCAGACGTAGAGACACACACTAAGACATGCGCATACAGGCAGAGGCATGTCAATCTGTCATTAGTTAATAGCTCATTAGCACATGGTGATTAATTACTCTAGCAGGGTGTGTGGGGGGGGTTGTAGGAGGAAGGAGACAGACCAGGAGGAGACAACGAGGGATTTTGCCAAGGGGAAAAGAGTAGGAGGCAGGAGGGGAGTGGTGAAAAAATGGTAACCTCCTCCCATTTCTCCAAGAACAGTTTTCACGACTATTGATTCTGAATCTTGAAGCTCACACGCATGCATGTTGTGACTGTGTGCATGCTTGTGCACGTACTCTATGGTGCGCTCAACCCCTTCTCCTGGAGGTGTTTTGCTGGGCTGTGTTTTTTCCTGTGTCTCACGGGGATCAGCTGTAAAGGTTAACTAGTCTTTTCTTAAGCTTTCAGCCTCATGACAAATGACCATGTTCAACCCATGGGGCACCTTATAGCACACCTTCTCTCTCCATCTATTCCCATCTCTCTCTCCCCCCTTCACCCCCTTTCCCTATGCGTTTCACTTCAGGAGGCAGGAAGGAGCAGGAGGAGAAAAAAAGAAGGTGTAGGTGGATGTGAACAAGCAAGGGTGAGGAAGAAAGAAGAAAAAGTGCTGGAAGGAAGAAAAGAATTGTGAGACAAAGAGTGAAAAAAACAAGAAAAAAAGATGAAATAACATATTATAGGCTTGAAAATTGACAGCTTGCAATTTAACATGCCTAGTTTTAGTTTTAGAAAAGCCTAATCTTAATGCTAGACTATAATAATGAGATAAAGAAAAAGAGAAAGATTGAGTAAATCTGCATAATAGGTGTAATACTTAAAGGTATTAATACAGTTACACAATCCTCACTTCACCTTTTCATGTGTGACCTTTCATCATGATCTTTTTCTTGTTCCTCCTTGCACTTTAACATATTCGTCTTCGTTTCTTTATGTTCCCTCTGTACTGCTCTGTGCCCTCTATTCTGACGTACAGCAGGTTGAAAGAACTCTCTTGTGAATCCTGTGTGAATGGGTGCCTCTGCCTATCCAACATATGCACCAATATATATATGGTTATACAGAAATGCCAAGAATAATGATTCTGAATGGCATTGATAAATAACCTGCATAAGAAAAGGCATCACTTTTGTGTACGCATGTGTGTGCATTTACATGTGTATATGGGTAGGGACTATGTGTATGTGTGTGTATGTGTATGATGGAGTATTACAAGGTGTTGTCAAGAAAGCAATTTGTTCCTGTCTCAGATGGGTTTTTTTATCATGACAAATCGACGTGAACCTCATCTAGAAATCCAGCATCTCCTCCCGCACTCCTGCTGATTCTACCTGGGCCACAGTCTCAACTTTAATATGATGAAGTCATAGCCACAACCCTCCCCTCCTCCCCGCTGTAAATCGACTTCCAACACCTGTGTATGCAAGTGTGCATTGTATATCAAGGTCTGTACCTGCCCGAGTGCTGCTCTTGATCACTGAGGTTGCAGTGATAGGGTGTATGTGTTCCCATGACTCATTGAGGATGATAGATGGTATCTGAGAATGTCACATGAAGAGGTAGAAAATGAGCCTGACAGCGGTCCTCTGGAGTAGTGGCTCAGGGCATGGCCTTTACCGCTCCGCCCCTCTTGTCTTTTCTCTACAACGCACACCTAATTTGTGTCTGATATACTGCCCTAGCTCTTTCTCAGCAACAGTTTCTTACCTGTCTTTCAACACACAGCAGTGTGTATTGTTCTATTTGATAACTGTCTGCAATTATTTCTGTCATCATTCTTCCTTTTTAGACAGGCTCACAATCCATATTTGCAGTCATAGTTAAAAAATATTTATATCCTTCACTTAAGTAAAAGTACTACCATTGCACTGTGAAAATATTCTACTACAATATGATGTTCTGTGTTCAAAATCATATTTAAGGCAGCAGAAGCCAAAAATTGGGGGGGGGGAATGCAAGAATGTGAAAATAGACATTCCCTCCGCAGATATCTCCTTTCTGTCACAAATCTAAACATAGATGGTCTGATGCTGTTTCAAGCCACTACAGAAAAGTGAAGCTAAAATATTGCAGTGATGGGTGCTGCCATGTTGCCTCTGTGACACGCTGCAGAGTAGAGCAGTAGAGTCGCGTTTGATGGAGTCACAGCAGCTATCTGTAATTAAAGCTTTCACTCATTTTTTTAATTTTTTTTTTTTATTTAGACCTTTATTTAACCAGATAAAATCCCACTGAGATCGAGATCTCTTTTAGAAGGGCAGCAGCACATGCCATGAAAGATAACAGGTTTTACAGACAGAAAAAAACTATAAATTAAAACAAACAGTAATATTCTAATGACAGAAAACTTTAGCTACTTGCTCAACCATATGGTTTAAGAAATTTTGAGTCATTTTATTTCCATAATTAGAGTCCCTAACTTATCTGAACGTAGTTGAGCCAAAAAAAGATGAAAATCACTAGATATTCTGACTGTTTTTGGTGAAAATATATGAATAATTTTTTGGCATATCATAGTATAAGATGCCTTCCTGAGCATAGTTTTATTATCTGAATGAATTAATTAGATATATAATAATTTTTTATAAACGTGCTCAACCAAATGGTGGATTTGGCGCTTTATGGTAAGAGTAGAAATATTAAGCCAATGGATTATTTTTTATATATAAAATTAAAACCTCTTCTGCAAACATTAAACATTTAATGGTAGTAGATCATGAACATGTTGGAAGATATATCATATTTTTTTATAAACATGCTCAACCAAATGGTGGATTTGTCGCTTTATGGTAAGAGTAGAAATATTAAGCCAATATGAAATAATGGATTATTTTTTATATAAAATTAAAACCTCTGCTGCAAATATTAAACATTTAATGATAGTACATCATGAATATGTTGGACGAATTAACTTAGTAAGTAATTTTTGACACTGTCCGAGTTGATATTAGTAAGTATGGTAAAAAAAAATAAATAAATAAAAATCAAGAAATTACTCACCCAAGGGAATTAGAAATGTAAACATAAACATTTGTCATCAGGTTTTCGTGGGGTAGTTCAAGGGTTAAAGTGCAGTTAATAAAGTGCAGATTCAGTTTCAGTTAAGGTCACAGCAATTTAAAAACACAAACACTGTTCGATTGACTCTCACTGTCTTGTCCATAAGACGGAGCGAAATGCTTGAAATGACATGAGTTGTGGTATTTTCAGCTCCATTTGAAGTGTGTTCCAGGCAGAGGGGGCGGCAGAGCTGAACGCTCAATTCAGTCCTCATTTTAAGTACATTCAAATAATATAGATTACAAGACTGTAAAGAATATTGACTGGTTGATCTTTGACGAAAAGAGGATAGGTATGACTGTACCATATCTAGAAGAGCTTTGTAGGTTCGGGTTAACCAACCTTCGAAAATTAAAATATGGCCACTCGGCTTTAGCATACAGTTCACAATGATGAGTGAGATAATTACAACCAGTGAAAAAGTGTAGTGCACAATGGTAAATAGTGTTTAACGACTGTAAACATTTGGCTGAGGCCTTCATAAAAACATCGCCATAATCTAGCATTGGCAAAAAAGCCACTGTTACCACATAAAACACAGTTGATTAGTCAATATCTTGCATCAATTACTTGTAAAGGAAGTCATTTTTTTTCTGAGTCCCATGAATTCCAATCTGCTGACAGGTGATTATGAAATGTTTACCAAGTGGTGCCAAAAAAGAGGTCCGCACTGAGCAATGTTTATCTAAAGGAATATTCACCTCTTGCTTTAGGTGAACATTTATAAAAGAAATTGTTAAAATGTGGTAAGATTATGAACCATTATTGTGATCCTGTGATTATATGTGACTGCTTAACATTTTCACAGTTTAATTTATTGATTGATTGTGTCAAGGTTGCGCAGACAAAAAGCTACATCAAAAACAACCATAGAAAAATTATGAAATGTAAACAGCTCTGGAAACAATTAAGAAACCACTGCAGTGTCCTGTGAAATCATCATGTGTGCATTTATGACAGCCATTCTATTCCTGTGTCTATTGAATTCCAACACAAGCACACCTTACTCTACTGAATAAATATCTGATCCATGTTTTATTTAAGAAGGAGAAGTAGAAAAAAACACTACTGTGGCCGTCACTATCTTCTTGTAATATGGCTAGCTGGATGGCAAAAACAGTGCTATTAGTACTGCAAAAGTAATTGGAATCCAAAAATAACTATTGAAAACTAGTGGACTTCTGCTCAGACAATGTTCCCAAATGTTGTCAGAGCAGGTCAATAAAGGTGTGGATGACGAACCACCAGATGAAGACCCTGTCGTCGCCAGAACAATCTCCAGACCTGAACCCACTTTGAAAACGTCTGGAATAGAATCAAGAGGAGGATGGATGGTACCAAGACATCCAATATGACTGGGCTTCTTGAATTTCTGCTGCATAAAGTCATCCAACAGCAACAGTGGAGAGAGACAAGCCATGTGAAAGCTGTCATTGAAAATCAGGGTTATTCACCAAATATTAATTTATCAACTTTTCCTAAGTCAAACATTAGTATTGTACTGTTTAAAAATGAACATGACCTTGTTTTCTTTGCAGTATTTGAGGTCTGAAAATATGTATATTTTTGTTATTTTTGACCATATGTCATGTTCTGCAAATACAAGTTCTAAGTGATAACATTTTTATTTGGAATTTGGGAGAAATGTTGTTGGTAGTTTAGAGAATAAAACAAAAATGTTAATTTTACTCAAAAACATACCTATAAATGGTCAAATCAGAGAAAGTTATAATTTTGCAGTGGTCTCTTATGTTTTTCCAAAGTTGTTTCTACACTGGTACGAATAAAGTTGGATACATGCAGGTAAATCTATTTATATATAAGTGCACATTGTCATAAATATGCTTACGCCTACACATACATTGTCATACATATATTCATCAGATTTGTTTTGTATAATATATGCCCACAAAGAGTGGGAAGAAGTAGAACTTAATTCCCCATAGTTTGTTCTTCAATAATGAATTAATTATGTTGCTTCCTATCGATAAGCATTCTACCATATACTAGATATTATATCTTGTTGATCTTGTAAGGACAACTTTATCTGCTGGTGCCAGTCAAATATCCAGCGATGTAACAAAGTTTGTAAAATGATCATATGTTTTGAGAAAACAATATGTTTTTAAAAAGTCAGCTTTACATGAGCTCAAAAATGGTTTATTTGCAGCTTTGTGACAATGTATTTCTGGAAAATCCATGAGGGCTTTAAAATGTTCTTTCAGCTTAAGAAGACAGACATTTTTCTCAACCTATTAAGGAACACTTAATCCTAAAGTTTACCACAAACTTTCAGAATCAACACACCTGGAGATTTTTAGCTTTTATTAGTCAGAATGTAGAGTGAAATACAACAATTAATTATCACTTTATTTTATTATTACTGTTTTTTTACATCTGAGATAGACGTAATGGAGTTGAGGTCCAATCCAATCTGACTTTATTTGAAAAGCACTTAAAACAACCACAGTGAACCAAAGTGCTGTACAGAAGTATAAATAAAAACAAAAATAAAATAATAAAATAAAAAAAAATAGAGGAAAATACATAAAACAACTGTACCAAAAACTGTGCTGTACAGAAGAATAAATAAAACCAAAATAAAAAAATAAAATACAAGCTAAACAAAAAACTGCACAATATAAAACAATAAAAATAAGAACAAATTAAACCAACATCAAATAAAACAATAGAATAAAAAATACATTTGAACATCTCACATGGTGTTAAAAGCCAAGGAGAAAAGGTGGGTTTTAAGAAGGGATTTAAACACAGACAGGAAGGAGGCTTGTCTGATATGTAGAAGCAGGTCGTTGCAGGGCTTCGGAGCTCCTGCAGCAAAGGCACGGTCACTCCTGAACTTGTGCTTAGTTTTAGGCACACTCAGGAGCAGCTGGTCAGCTGACCTGAGAGAGTGCGGGGGTGTATAAAAGTGAAAAACTTAAGTAAAACCACACACCATACGGTACAGTACAGTCTAGTATTTAAGTAAAATTACCTAGTTACACCTCATTACCGCTCATTTCTCTGTGTCAATAGAGCAAAACATCCCACCACTCCAGACAAGCTTATTTTAAACTGCCTTAAATGTGATTCCCCTTAGTGGTGTTAAATTATATCTGAATGTAAAATACATTTTGGACAGCCTTGGTGATTCAGGGCTGTCTGAATGCATAATGTGTTATGAGCGACTTAAGTGATGTGTGTTGATGCATACTGAATGTTGATAGAATTCTGAAAAGTGGGCATATCTTCATATTAATATGGTGATGACCAAGGCATGGTGGTTTGATACTGTATATGACTAATATGTCTGCCCTCTGCTGGGCACTGTGAGGACCTCCACTCACCTGGTAACCTGACACCTGAGCCGGTAATCTGTTAGAGCACCGACAGAGAAGCACACCGACGTTGACAAACTAGAACTGGGAGTAAGCTGTAGCTAGCTGCGTTTGTGTTTTCAGTGGATCTGCTTGTCCTTGTGGGTTGAAAATACAAAATAAATACAAAGGCTTGTACAGTTCTTTTGTATCAGAGGTTAAAGTTTATTTGCAAGGACGGTGGTTAAGTGGGAAGAGTTGTGTTAAAAAAATAAAGAAGTAAAGCCTGTGTTTGTGGCCGCCCTCCTTCTGTTCTGTTTGACATTGTTCTTTTTCCTATTTAGGCACATTATGTGGATGTGAGCGCGCCCATGTGAGATCTGACATATTACTGGCTTCATCGCCGCAGTGTCCTCTGCCCTTCCTCCCTCCCTCCTGCTCCGCATCCCTGCTTCACTGCCTTGTCTTTTTTCTTTCTCCCCTTCATCCCAACCTTCCTCTCCTTCCACCCGGCTTCATCTCTCCGTCTCTTCTTGCCTCGCTTTCCCTTGGGTCCCCCATATCTCATTTTATCCTTTCTCCTCTCTCACTCTCCTTCGTCTTTGATGTGCATGCTTTGTCACATTCCCATGATTCTGTCACTCTTTCACTCTCTAACGCTTGTGGGGTCCGTTGCACGCTTCCACCCTTATTGCCACCTCCTCTTCCTCCTCCACCTCTTTTTTTTCCACCACTACGCTCTCCTTCCTTCACTGTCTCACCCCTACCTCCTTTTCTCTCTCTCCCTTTGGCTCATTCGTTAGCTCTCGCCATCATCCTTCCTCCCCCTCCATCTCAGTGGTGTGGTGCTGCTGGGAGAGAGAGAGCGAGAGAGCGAGAGAGTGAGGGAGTGAGTGTGTGTGTGTTGTACTGAGTCTGCTCTCAGTCTCAGCTGTGGGCAGATGGAGGATGGAGCCGCAGCCACATCTCTCCTTCTCTTCTGCTCTGCCTGCCACAGGCTGAAAGGCACTCTCTTTTTCACTCTCAGTGTCTCCTCATCCATCCGTTCCCCTATGCCCACGCTGGCCTTGATCTGTGACGGATTGAGCAAAAAACAGGACTGAGGACTAGAAACAGGAGGGACAAAAAGACCTGCGGTGTCCTGAAAAGGGGGAAAGCAGTGCAGGGCATTGCGCTGATCCCCCCCCCCACCCCTCTTTAAGTGTTTCGGTGTGTGGCGTTCCTCTCTGCAGTGCCACAGCTACACGTGTGCAAGTGTGTCGATCCACACTGCATGAGTGTGCGCGCGTGTGTGTGTGTGTCTCTCGGGCTCCTGCTCTACCCCTCGCGCAGTGCTCCGGCACTCAGCTAACGGATTGTGCTTCTCAGAGCTCACTGCAAACAGACGGAGAGAGCAGAAGAAAGGAAAACAAGAGTGAAGAGGAGCAGCAGCAAGGAAGAGACAGCAACAAGGACTTTGACAAAGGACAAAAACAGGGTGCAAAACATTGAGAATCAAGAAAAAAGGACTCTTAAGGGAGCGGAGAGGAGAGGAGTGTGGAGGAGAGGAGATAAGGGAAGAGGGTTAATCAGAAAGAGAGACAAGTACGGAGCGATGCATCACTCAGGCAACACAGGAAGAACCAAGACCCTCTCTCATGAGACAGGTAAGACCCTCGGATACCTATGTGTCGTTACAGCAGTCAGGTGGCATTGTGCTATTGTCTCTCCACAGTGTGAGGAACAATAGAGCCTCGCTGTAACCGGACTGTAGCCAATCTGTGTGTCTCCTCTGCTTTGAATGGACACACGCTCCAACAGAACATCTAAGAGGCACGGAGATCCTGAATTATTTCTCAGTGTTTCCGCCTATATAATCTAGATGCGTGAGTGTACATATATTGTACGTGTACATACATACACATCTTCGTTGAGGGCTGTGTGGGAATGTGTGTGAGTGGGGGCAGTGGTGATCAAACAGCATACATCGGAATAGAACTTGACTTTGATGTGCACTTGAAGTTATGACTGGCATTCGTGAATGCTAGTTTGCACTGCTTTTTATATGTGATTCCATCCATGTACACTTGTGCGTGTGTGTGTTTTGGTCGCTGGTTTCGATTTTTGTGTGCACATATGTGGGTGTAACCTTGTGTGTCGGCCCCCAGCTTTCTGGTGTTCCAATTGATGGTAATTAGAGTGATTGACAGGTAGCTGATGGCAAAAAATGGACGGGGCCAGGTTTCCATTTTAATCTATAATTTATTCATGTGTGTGTTCCTCAATATTTACAAGGTTATTTCTTGGTATTTGCCTTTCAAATTCCATCCTGATTAATTGATTGAATATTTAGATGTGATGTGGGTTTAATTTTGAAATCAGAGTGGCCTGATGTGTTTTAACTCAACACGTGAACAGTGGGGGGTTAGATTTTTTCTAGTAGTGCGGGTTTGACAGAACAATCTGACCCAAGGTAAAAGGTTGAGGGTGTCTTTATCTCTGTCTTCCTATCTATGTGTGTATTTTTGATTGTGTGAGTGTCATATAATAGTTGTTTGATTGCTTTGTGGGTGTGAGGGGATTGCTAGCACTCGTCAAGCTAATCAAACAGCTCCCACAGACAATCACAACGTGGTACACACCCTCTCGGCAGCTTTGACACATCTGCCTGCTATCTGAACAAACATTATGAATTTACAAGCTAGACAGGCATAATATGGGATTTTCAAAAAAGATAAAAGCAACATTGTCTAAGGAAATCCAGGCCTCTCACACACATACACCCTCGCACCCTCTGAACCGCCCACATGCAAACACACACTCACATCTGTTACACGGATCCGGCCCAGCGGTGGATAAATGTGCCTTTCTGATTGCTGCCACAGACAGGACGTGATTGGCATGGCAGACCAGGGAATTAGCCATGGTTTCCATGGTGACTAATTAGGAGGGTCCTGACTGGTGGGTTTATGAAGACAGATGACAGATCGGTGGTTCACTTCCTGCCTTACAGAGCGGGTGGTCCCATTGGCTAGCGGGACCCCCTGCCATCTGAGACAGACAGAGGCTCTGCAGGCCACCTTGCACACATTCATCTGTCCTCAAACATGCAAATATCAATTTAAATTAAATTTTATCATGCAGAGCCAGATATATTATTAATTTAAGAAGGTGTTTCATGATGTATTGAGAAAGATCTGGGTGTGCTTGAAGTAATATGAAAGCCTTGGTTATCACATATATTTGAAATACATTTATGTTGAGATACAAAGATAGAAATATAAGATTTCCACTCTGTAGCATCCACAGCTAAACACAAAGTAAACAACACATGTGGTGTGCCGAAGGCCAACACAGACCTACAATGCATGTATGCATATTTAGAGACTCATTGTGAAGACACCCCTTTTATGTGACTCTAAACAAGTCAGATGCACGCACACACTCACGCTGATTATCTAGCTATAGGGCATGTGAGAGAGAAATAGGTGTGATTGGGTCCATCTGTGGCGGAGAAAGAGAGAGAGCGGCAGAGAGACACTGACAGAGAACAAGAGCTCCATCTGTGGACACCTGCCCTTCCTCCAGGCTACCGTCCCTTTTCTCTGAACTGCCAACAAGATCTGTGGTTGCACAGGTGCACGCGTGTCTGTGTGTTTTCACCAAAATTGGGGATGGTCTGTGTTCTCAGAATGCCTGAATCTAATTGTGGAGAATTTTCCTACAAGACTGGCTGATTTGAGGCACTTTCACAAAAAACAGTAAGATTTTAAACCACTCTGATTGATGAATTTAAGAATATAAATGTTACACGTTCATTTAAATGTCATTTCACAGCTTATTTCACTTACATATGTCTTCAGAAATAGACCTTTTCTATAGCATACACTTTGTACAGGTGTGCTTTTTAATATTAACTTAGCAACATTTTATGTTTTCCTCTGTATATTGTTGTGTTACTTATTGCTGCTTGACTTATGAAGACAATTAACCGAAGCTGAGGTGTTGTTTGTGTAATTTATTTATACCTGTGCTTTTTCCTATGACTAAAGGGAAAAAATGAAAATGATTTTTTTATGTAGTGACTTGAAAATTCATCATATTCAAGGTTGCAATTCTTTTTTCTACCAAGAACCAAACAAATACAACAACTAGCAAGTGATACTCACAGATCCATGTATAATTCATTTTCCTGGACACAAGGAATGCAGTGTTGAGCGCAAAGGTAGACACCTTAAAAACCTTCTGTCATAAAAATTGGTGATAACAGGTAAAAGAGAGTGAGCCTTCCCTTACATTTCATTCATCCATCTGTCCTGTCTGTCTCCCTCAGTCAGGCACCAGCTCCACCTAATGGCCTCCACAGGTACTGAGCCACACACAAATACACATGACAATGACACAGGCTGACACGCACACACATGCTTTGATTAAAATGGCTGGAGCACAATTCCATTTCAACACGCCGAACGAGGTAGTTAGAAAGCCACTGAGATAATGGCCGTGATTTTTGGTCGGACGCTATTTATTGGAATACAACCCCTCACACGGGGAGTGTGGCGGAGGGGAGGAGAGGACACAAAAGGAGAGGTGATTGGAAGAGGCACAGAGTGGGAGAGAGAAAAAATAGCAAAGCGATTGAAGAAGACGTGCGTGTCACGGCTAAACAAATAAGCATGTGTGGGAACAGATGGTAATAAAGTTCTCTGTTACAAGACTAGTGGCTCGTACGCACATATACACACACACGCGCACACACACACACACACAGGCAGACACACAGACCCACACATGCACAGCTTGATTATGCAGAGTATTGGGCCGTGAGTCATTAAGACTTTGCCTCAGTGAAGCTGACTCGAAAGTGAGCAACGACAGTCATCTACAAAGGCCGGTCACTAGCAGTCATCTCTTTTTCCTTGTCCCTCTTTTTACTCTGTCCATCTGTCTCTGCCTGCTTCGCTCCTTCTCCATCTTTGTTTCCACCTATTTTGGCCTCTTTACTGAGTCCTCTATTCTCTCTACCCACTGCTTTCCTCCTTCCTTCTCCATCTCCACACATCTTTTCGCCTCACTTTCTCCAATCTCCCCTCTCTGTTCCCTTATTGCTTTAGGAAAATGATTTTTCTCTCAGCTTTCCATCCACTGTTCTGGAAACCAAAATGTGCGTGTATATGTGCGTATGTGTTTGCGAGCGTGATGTGTGAGGGTGATGTGTCCTCAATCACAGTGAAAGCATTTGTTTCCCTCTGCCAGTGGAGATAGATTATGTATTTCACTCCTTTTTCTTGCATTGCTTTTTTCCCCCTCCTACCATCACACGTTTTGTCCTCCCAACTCAAGGTCAGGTGGAAGATTGCTTTTAGCCCCCTGTGTCCTTTCCGATGCACCAAGCATTATTGTGTGTATGGTGCTGCGTCTGTGCATTTGTGTATAATACGTGAGGTTTTGACAGCTCTGTGTGCATGTTTGAAATCACAAGGATACGGGATTTTGTTTTGCATAGTTCAATCTGTCCAGTCTCTCATTAGGTAAGCACTTGTGTGCGCTCTGTATTTGTGCGTCACTGTGATTGAAAAGCAGTCAGCCAGCAATCTTGGTTTGCAAGTCACTCTTGAAGAAATGAAATAGAAAAGGAAGGAAAATCACTCAATATAACACGGCTAATATTAAAACGTTTGGAACTCAGACTTAGTTTTTTTATTGAACCCATTTAAAAAGTAAAATGTTTTAAAAAGGTTTCCTCACAAATTTTCTAGATGCATTTTCCTATGTAAATATTTAATGCATTTATTGATTTTCTTGTCTGTGTGTGTATGTGTGTCCGCTGCATAGAGCATGTGGTTGGTTTTTGTATGGACGGTTGGAGGTATTAATTTTCACAGTGGTGATTTGGGTGAGTAAAGGGCTGGCAAGCTAACTGGTGTTCTCAGCATGCTTTTGAGCATGAGTGTGTGTGTGTGTATCCGTGCGTGGGTGTATGTGTGTGTGTGTGTGTGTGTGTGTGTGTGTGTGTGTGTGTGTGTGTGTGTGTGTGTGTGTGAGAGTGTGTGTGTGT
>JAPTGZ010000002.1:31459764-31482554 GCA_029814645.1 Fowleria isostigma
GTGTGTGTGTGTGTGTGTGTGTGTGTGTGTGTGTGTGTGTGTGTGTGTGTGTGTGTGTCTGTGTGTGTGTGTGTGTGTGCGCGTGTGAGTGTGTGTGTGAGGCACTGATGATAATAGATAATGACAGAACTGTTGGCTCGTAATTCACATTTTCAGGTGTTGCTCTTTTAGATTTTATACCAAGAAGCATATTGGATAAAAAAAAATAGTTTTTTTTTCTTTTCCAGACTCTCCCTTAGCTTTTCATCCTCACTTTGCTTTGCCCTATCTTATCGCTCTCTCTCTATCTGCGCTGTCGGTCTCTCTCTGTCTGTCTATCTCTTCTTTTTTCTACTCTCTCCATCTCTCTCCCGGCCTGCGGTAGAAAAGAGTCAAATCAATCAATTCAGGTTTCTTGGGCAGACCAGTGGTGTGGCAAGAAATTGACCTTTTACTGTGTGTGTGCATGGGCATGTGTGTGTGTACACTAAGCAGAGGGAAGCTGTTAGAGCTAAGACACTATCTGCCTTAGAGCTGATGGTGCCATCCAGTGTGGCAGTGCCCGCAGCTAGCCAGTAAGGATCATGCACACACACACACACATAAGCGCAAGCAAACGAAGCTTTCTACCCTCAGCTATCTCAGATATGACAAGTACATTGACTGTGGACACAGCATTAGCGAGGCTCTGTGTCTTTTTATAGCTTTTATGCTAAGCAGCATACCATCGCAGGCTTTCCATTTTTGCCCGACTGGGTATTGAGTGTATTGAGTGAGCGAGTTAGCCTGGGTTAAGTGGCTGTGCTTAAGGGCACAACAGCACTGCTGCGATCACTGGCTGGCCCCATACAGCTTTGGAATGAGCCCTGGAAAACAAGATAAAGGGCTCATGAAAACACACACACACAGCTGTACAGGGACAGTGGACGAACAGAGTGGGGAGGAAATGTTTGATTTTCTGTCATCCCTTTGTTTTTGTTAGATTGTCAATTTGTATTTCTCTCATTTCCTTTTTTCTTTGCTCCCACACTCTCGTTTATAGATCGCAAGCTTCTCACACACAGGCATATATAGTGCCAGATGTGGGCTGACACTCCCCATCTATCCAG
Source organism: Fowleria isostigma (assembly GCA_029814645.1). NCBI lineage: Eukaryota > Metazoa > Chordata > Actinopteri > Kurtiformes > Apogonidae > Fowleria > Fowleria isostigma. The sequence goes on from JAPTGZ010000002.1 coordinate 31,460,853, forward strand.
AAGGTGGGGGTTTAATAGAGATTTATAATGATTATCAGGAGACTGAGACAGAATATCGTCGCAGCTACTATCTCCTGATAGAGGACTGAGGGGATGATGGGAAAGGAAAAAAAAGAATGGAGTTCAGTGGAGAATGTTAGTTAGTTATTGACAATGTTCTAAATGCACAAATCCATGGTGTGTGTCTGTTGGCGTGTGTGCTCCAGGCTAGGTCACATAAACAAAGTCAAAAATCTTAGGGGCCAAAGCTGCTGGGTCTATAACCTGAGGGCAGTGTATTGAAAACAAATCCAGTGCACATGTATGTGTGAGTATGAGTGTTTTGCTCGAACAGTGTTTTTTAAAAATTTTTTATCTGTGTTTCTCAGTGTGTCTGGATGCTTCGCTAAGACCTACTACTTACTTGCTCCATGTAGCCTCCATAATATCATGATAATGCACTTGGATTCCTCTGCTCCCGGACCTCGCGCACTCTCCGGAGGTTTTTCCATGGAGAATTTCTTGGCTTACTCGAGCCTTGCACTCCTCCTCCTCCGCCGCTGCTGTCTGTCTGTCCTCATCTCGCTGTTCTGTGCTAAAACAGCTCATAATTATTGTCTTAGCATCCTTCATGTATAATTTATCAGCCGTTTAAAAGCGGAGGTGCATGCAATTAAATCTAGAGGGAGCTTCTGTCTCTCCAAATCTCCCCTTCCTCTCTCCCTTTCATAATCCCCCCCCCAGTCTCTCACATGCGCAGGAGCTTTCAGTCACTTCCTTTTACTCTTTGTGTTATTCCTTTACACTGCTCCGTTGTGCATCCCGCTCCTTCCTGTCTCTTTCACTCACTTTCTGAGTCCATTCTGCCTTCGCTCTCCTGCTCACTCTCCTTAACATCTAAATATGTGTTGGAAATTGGATAAATCATGCAGAGGTATTATTGTTCCCTCTCTTTTTCTCTCACTCTCTCTTTCTCTCTCCATTTTCTTTCCATCCTTCACTCTTTTACTCCCTTATTCCCTCCCTCCCAGAGAGAAAGGAGAGGAGAGGAGAGGCGCAGAGTAATTGGATTCCCCCTAATAGCGAGGGTAATGTTGACAGTACATAAATCCTGCCACTGAAATAGCGCCTCGTTTATCTTCTGATTTTGCCTCATTGTTTTTCGGCGCCTGTTTCCCACCTTCATCCTCCTCCCTGTGCAACTCCTGTATGTGCTATTCCAACACGTTCCTTCCTCTACTCACCCCTCCTTCCTTTCATCTCCCCCAGGGTCTCATCAGGTAGCCTTGATTGTCTAGATGGGCCGCGTATGGGACAATGCGTCTCCGCATAAATTGGTCGACACGGTTTGGTTGCAGCCAAGCAGATATTGGAAGGAACAAGGCAGAGAGGAACATAAACTCGAGACACAGATAAAAAGCGAAGACGCATGTTGCATCGGATATGCGCCACCACATAAGGCTTGCAGGAAACAGTGAGGGATGCACTTGACTCTACTCTGTGCAAATAAATCTGTTCATTCTCTCATTCAACATATTTTTCCTCTAGGCTTTCATCTGGTTTTGAGTATGGTGATACTTCAGGAAGACCTTAAATCACATTGGGTGTCAGATCCGTAGGTTCTTGTAATCATGCCTGTGAAACAACCACTCACTTAATAGCACATACAAATTAGCTTTACAATGTTTTTCCAGTTTTTAATAATGTACACAAGACAGCCTCCGCAAAATAATCCGGCATACAACACCAGAGCCCTACTTTAAATTTAAATTGTCTTCAACCATGACGAACTGAATAAGCAGAAACACAAGTTTGTGTGCAGAAAATGCCTGAAGAAAGAGGAGAAGATGAGTATGAGAAGAGCAGAGAAGGAAAATAAAGAGGTATGACGATGACAGAGATAAAGAAAGTTAACCATTAAAGTTGGTTTCAATTATCTCCACCTTTCTACCTCTCCGCTCCTGCAGATCCTTTAAAAGTCTCAAAAAGCATTGAATTCATGAATCTAAAACAAGGCATTAAAATGTCTTAAAATGATCTTCAAAAATCTTAAAAATGTTAACACTTGGTAAGTATAATTTTATGACCATAATTTGTTTCAAATCTAAAAGTAAGAGGAAACTTTTTTTTTTTTTAATTGCCGTAAACGAGTAACATCACGCAACCACAAGAGCAGAATCAACAAAACAGTGTTGCAGCTGTGACTGTTTTAGAACAGATCCATGTCGTTCATGTCGGACCGCATGGCAAAGTGCAAGTTTGAGGAAAATTGGGTGTCCAACAAAGATTTTTCTGGGTGGCTGAAACTGATACCAGATAATTTGTATGAGACACAGTGTATTATGTCCAAGAAATCTTTCAAACATGGCACGATGGAAATCAATGGAATCCCACATGTACAGTGCAAAACACAAAGACTCAAACTCAAGCTGTCGACAAACACCAGGTATTTCCCAGTTCTGTTCTACTTTTGTCTCTACCATGCCTGCACCCCCATCTCTGATATCAACAACCAGGACAGCAGCACCAAACCTTCAGACAATGTTCGGGTGCACGCCTGCTGTAGTGGGTATATTATTCATGTATTCATATATTATATATGTAATAATATAATATATATACTATACTAATATCACCTATGTCATAACAGTCCTAAGGTCACAGTGAACTTTATTTACATAGAACGTCCTTCATGTCCCAACCTAAAGTATAAACTATTCTCTTGTTTTGACTCCTCCAGACAAGGCACCTGATCACAAGCTCACTCCCCCCTCTCTTGTTTTCTTTTTGCTTAAAACTGTGTTCAAACTCTATTATCATGGCGTATTCTCATACCGACCACTGTAAACTGCTTCTGTACGATGCCATGCCATTTGATTGAAACTTTAATCAAATAAATACGGAAAAGACAATGAAGGCTTTTTGAGACTTTATTAAATTTTTATTAATTTATGAACACAGATAATTTTTCCAAAACACTAAGCTGAAAGCTGAGGTACTGTGGTGTCTGAACACCGTGACAAAACACCAATCATACAAATCAAATAAGGGTGGGAATCAAGGTGTTGGAATAAATAAATATATTTTCCTAAATTCTAGAAGTCACACATTTTTTGTCAGTATTGCTGTGAAATAGGCCTTAAATTATGTCTATATGGTCTTAAAAAGGTCTTAAAAACTCTTCAATTTAAATTGTGGAACCCTGTAGGAACCCTGTCTCCCTCCATTTCCTTTAAATATCAAGCATCCTCATCAATAATTGACATAGAGTCTGGCAGTTGATCAGTAATGAACGGCCCTTTATAACAGCATTAGGAGCCCTTCACATGCTTGCACATACACACACACACACACACACACACACACACACACACACACACACACACCTTCCAAACATCCTCCCTTTGATGCTCTTTCATGATCCATCTCATTGACGCAGGAGTGTGGGTCAGGTCAGCTAATCAATCACCTGCGTGGCATTTAAATGGTCTGGTCCGGCTATAGGCTCCCTGTGTGCTTACTCCTCTGATCTCTTGTTCTGCAAATACAGAAGCACTGACAAGGTGGCCAAACAAGAGGAAGGCTCTCATGAAGAAGAGACTATAGTTTGAATCCGCAGCGTGCACCTTAGCCAGCTGCTATTGCTGTTATCAAGAATGCTGAGAGTCAAGCAACAGCATCAAGGTCAAGTCGTGCTCTTTCATCTTCTCTGCTTTGCTTGCAGGGTCCACTCATACCTTTCATATATGATCGCCTTGAGGAATAAAGATGGAGAGGGTGATATAAGCCATGTATGAATTTTTTTTTTTTTTTCCACAAGTAGCTGCACAGACCTCTTTAAAGTCAGTGGTTAAATCAAAGTGTATTTACTCAAGTACCTCATTTAACAGTAGATTTCAGGTACTTTGCCCATATATTTACATTTTATGCAACGTTATGCTTATGCGCCATTACATCTCAGAAGAGAACATTCTACTTTTAAACTCCACAATATCTGTCTGACAGCTTTAGTTACTTTTCAGATTATATTCTTTTATCCCTTTTCTCTCCAGTGAAAGCTGTGTATCCTTGAATATGTTGATTCTGAATGTTTTTGATAAACTGAAGGATTGAGATGGGCTGAGAAAACACTTACATACGTTAAATAATCCTTTGAAATTCTTTTGGATTAGCTGAAAGTGAATTGTCACAAAGCCGAAGAAAAATGTAAAGGTTGACTTTTTAGAAATACCTGGTTCTGACAAGATAGCATAGCTTTAAAAACATGCCAGTCTTACAGAATATGCTTCTTTTGTTAATTAATTTTACAAACTGCTTAATCCTTCAAAAGGTCATGGGGCTGACTTAGCTGTGTCACCAGTTCATCTCAGGGCTGACGTGTACAAACCAACAAGCTTTCACTCACTCACACCGAGGGGTGATTTAGATTCAACAATTAACTTGTTAAGGTATATTAAATAACACTATAGATAGATAAATTGAATTGTAAACACATGTAGCAGTAAAATAAAGCAAACAGGTAGGGAATGGTACGGTATGATACATTACAGTATGATACGGTACGGTACTATTCAATACATTTTATTATCCCCTTAGGGAAATTGGTCTTGGACTCCAGGAGCTGCACAGGTGAAACTGCCAAATAATAACACAGAAGTACAGTCAAAGAAGAAAAAAAAAATATTAGACTACCCTTGTTTTATTCAATTTCTTTTTCATTTTAATGCCTGGTAGAACTAAATATATATTTTTCTGGACAAATATTATGATCACACAAAAAATAGCTCCTAAGAGTTTAATTTCCAAGCTGATATCTATTCATTTTCCATGGTTTTCTTGATGATAATCAAAATCACATTAGTTCTTACATCAATAGTTATGACATTGTACTGGCAAAAATAGTGCTTTTAGGCATTCCATGTTTTCTTTTCTGCTTGTTTTAGTCACATGATACACACAGAAGTTAGTATTTGATTGCATAACCATTGTTTTTTATGACTTTTGATGGTGTAATAATTTGTTCTGCAACTCTATAAGTGACTATAAATGACTAACTCAGAAACTAACATGGACCTAATATGGGGTTTCTTAGTAGAAATGAACAACATCAAAAGACGTTATTGCTTAAGCCTATGAAACCGCCACCATCTATCTCTACATCAGTGAATATAACTTACAAAGGACATTTAAAACATCCTCTAAACAATTACAACACATTCTGTGTCCTTTTAATTTCACACTAATCATGTAAATAGTGGCAATTTGTCAGGGGCATTTTCTATAGAAAACTTGTTGCCTCCCTGAAAATAAATTACAGATTATGGTGACAACATAAATAGCTCATAAGAGTTTGATTTCAGAGCTGATATCTTGCCATTTTCCACAGTTTTCTTGACAATAACCAAAATCACATAAGTTCTTACATCAATAGCCACGACATTGTACTAACAAAAACAGTGCTTCTAGGTATTCCATGTTTTCTTTTCTGTCTGTTTTAATCACATGATACACACAGGAGACAGGAGTTAGGACTTGATTGCATAACCATTGTTTTTGATGACTTTTGATAGTGTAATAAGTTTTATCTGACTGTATAGACTAGAAAAAGATGTAATCATATAACCCACACATATTGCATGAGACTGTCATAGATAGTTAAAAGAAATGTGATAGCAATAAGTAATGACAAAAAATAAAATACAGCAGATAAGATAAGATAAACATGAAAGTTAACACCATGACATTATTGCACAATTACTGCCACGTCATGAAACATTATTCAAGACCCTGATTGAGGTGGACATATCAATGTAGCAGTAATATCAACCCAAAAACATTATACAGTAATAGGCAAACATTGACAGGGACTATTCAGGTCTATAATGGCTACTTACTTTTATTGTCACATTTTGAATATAACTTTTACACTTCTTTATTTAGGTAAAGGTTTGAAAGCCAAACTCTCAACTTTAGTCAAGCTGAATAATTCTTTCACTACTGTTTAAATTCAAGTAGGTTTTTTTCTGCATAGTTTAGGTATGCCAGAAATGTACTGTATTTGTTGTTTCCCTGGGTGGTCTGCAAACGCTATTAACACCACACAGTCATTTAATTGGATTGTCAATCTGGGGAAGCCCACTTCCTCCTCTGTTTAACACTCTCACATAATAACACGCCGCAGCCCTCAGGAGCTGTTACCTTAACCACACATCATAATCATATATTAATCAGATTTTATCTGTCATTATGCCAAGCCCTGTGTTAGATTCTAAAGATGTGTTGACAACTGGGCAAAACCCAACAAAGGTAATAAACTTGGAATAAATATGTGAAGGAGAAGAGGAAGGAAGGAAGCCATTTTTTCCTGGTGGTGTTGTCCCAGTGCCACCGCTGCCTCCCCCTCCTGTGCTGAGCTCTGACATCTTTCTCCAGCCAATCAATAGGTCACATTTCTTATTACACCCTGCCACTCACCTACACTCCTTTTTGCTTGTACACACAAGCAAAACAAACATAGACACACACCTACAGTTGCTTTTAAAACAACCTCTTTTTCCCTAGCTGTTTTTGTTTTGTGAGTCACCACTTATCTAAACCTTACTTTTGTTCCTTCATCCATCCTTTCACAGCTACACCATCCTCACCTCACCGCTCTGTCATCTTACCACCGGCACAATCACATGAACATTTTTTCCCCTCCTTTCATCCTTTTTTTTAACGCAGTTTATATTCGTCCTTCTCAAATTCTCTTGTCCTCCCCGGCCTTTCGTGGTCCAGCGTGCCCTCCTTTCATTCTACTCCTCCTTCACACATCTCCCTCCTTCTCTTCTTGCTCCTCTACTCTCATTTTCCACTTTGCTGCTCTTCCGCTCATCAGTCAGTCAGCCTGCGGTCTGACAGAGATGTGGGGTTCTGATGGAAGCTGCCAGACTGTCAGCACGTATCTATTCAGCAACATAAACTCGTACACACACTTAACATGCAACAGAGAGCACGAGAAACCAAGAAGAAATCGTCGAGCAACCCAAATAAAGCATTGACTGCATTCATATTGCTGGGCTCAATTTGAATTTTCATGCATTTATTTCTACTTATGTCTTGCAGGCCTGCTGTCAAAAAGAGAAATTGTTGTTGTTTTGCAGATGCAATTCTCTTGACATTATAATTGGGAAGGTGTGTGGGGAGATAAACAAACTTTAAAACTGTTGTTTGTGTTCTAAGCTTGAGTGTGTGTGATGTTGTAGATGTCATCTATTTGATATTATAGAGGTGGACTGTTTTTCCAAGGCCACTATATAACCATTATTGTCAGCTGTCCCTGTAAACAAACTCAAAGGTTGTGAGGACACTCTCCATAAAAGCTATCTCAGTGTGTATTCAATTTCCACATTGTTTGAATACAAGAAAATATCTCATCTTTCAGTCATTGTGCTTGACTATAGCCCTTTTTAATGCCTTTTTCCCTTCTTTTATATTTGACCAGTGTGTCATATGAAACATCGTTTGTACCATATTAGTCGGAATAGTTTCCCTCCTCAAGTATCGGAAGAGGACATGGCGGCTCTTTGATAAAGAGTTTTGCCTTCACACGCAGCAGTATCAAAAGAGATATAATTTGTCTTTACTAAAATGAGTTTGATTCAGTCATCTCTCTTATAGCGTTGAGTAAACAGACGCAGCAGGACTTTGGTTTGGCATACTGATGTCCTGTGGGAGTCGGTCTATGAGCAAAGATGAAAATATGCACAGTTTGATTCTGAGGAAAGATGTCCTCCACCGTGCCACTTTTCCTCCAGTGCCGTGTTTCTTCCAGCACTCTGTTTTCATCCCCTGTTCCCTTGTTAGCCTGTGTTCTCCATCTCCAGGGTTTTGAGAAGAAGAAGTGGGTGATAGTTATAGGGACCCTCACCGTGCATGTGGATTTGTGTGAATGCATGTTTGGATATGCACATGCTGGAAGTAAAGTAATGCGATGGAAAGACTAAGGAAGGAAGGGATGTACAAGAGTTGCACTGGCTTCTGGAAGATGCACAAGCAGGAAACTGGTGAAGAGGATGAAGAGGAGCGAGAAGGGTGCAAAGCCAAACTCAGTCCCACAGGCTTCCAAGTGCAAGTAGATTTCAGTCTGGGAGTGTTTGGAGAGTTATAGGAATGGGATGAAGAATAAGAGGAACAGACAGTTCTGGCCCTATAGGAGTCAATCTGTTCCCCTCTCTATTGTTGGTAAAAGGAAATTAAAAAAAAAAATCTTGTGGAGGGCTCGGCTTTAGACTCAGCCTTGTTCGCCTCTTCTCTCCTGCTCCCACTTTCTGTTCGGGATGTAACAGTTAATCCACTACCACAAGTGCCATCAAGCCCCTTCTGCTGCGCTCAGTAACTCTCTTTCATACATGCTTCTTCCTCACTCAAATTTTTCTTATTTTTCTAATTTTTATACAGCAGTGGCAGCAGTAGTTAAACTTCCTGCCACTCCCTTTGTTTTTTGTCCCATGTCGTCATATGCTTGAGTTTCTGTGTAGAATTGGCAGGAACAGGATCTTCTCATTCCACAAAATAAAGCAGATAGCTTGTGTCAGACAGAAGAAACATGAAAATCTGCCCTGATTTTCTGTGCGATGTTTGACAAATGCATTCAAAACTCAACATTTTCAGCTAAAAGAAACTTTTTAGAAAAGCATTTGTTAAATGGATCATCAGTAAATGAGGCGCTGCCTGTTAAATGAAGAATCGAATAATGTGCAGTTAACGATAAACAGAACCTCATCATCAGCCTAGTCTAATGATAGTCTAATTGAATTTTTTCATGGCGAAGAATTAGAACAATCATTTTGACAGTGTGAGCCACAGGCTATGATGCAGCTCTGAATCGTCGATAAAAATAGCGAGCCATTTGGATCTGTCATTTTCTCAAACTGTATGGGTGTTTTTTTTACTGTAAGCCCTAATAATATGTCATTTGTTGTCTGAAGTTCTTTTGTAAACCACTCTGCTGCATCAGACCTACAGTTTAGCCTCATGTATTTTCTACTCCAGTAAAGAACTGATTAAATTGTTACACTCTCTAACAAATTTTAGCCCAGGCACAGATTTAATTTAACTGCAAAGAATGTATATGAAATCCTTTGATGAAGTGCATTTTCCTATGGTTTTAGTGTTTAATGCTACCACAGTATTCCACGGCGCCTGCCACCATGGGTGCCTCCAGATGTGACCCAACCGAGGCAGCCTCTGTCTTGAGGCGAGACGTGCCAGATGGGGGTTGTGGAGCAGTTGGATAGATGGAAGCTGGGGGCCCTGAGGCAAAGAGGAGCCCTGTGACATTGAGGGGCACAAGTGGCCGCAGAGCTGACAAGATGAGAAGTGATATGCCCTCACCATTCCTGTCAGTCACGCCACCTCATTAGAGAAGGAGGAAAAGGTAGAGAGAGTATGCAGAGAAAGACAGTGAGAGAGGATTCTAGCTGTGGTATTTATGTTGGCGAGAACCAATTTTTAGTGGAATTACAATCATAGGAAGGCACCACAGCTGTCAAGGAACCTAGTTCAAAGATTGTTAAATTAGCATACCGTGTTTGGCACCCTAGCATAGCAATGAAGCAATGCTGCAGAGGCAACTAGCATGGATTTGGTGCACAGGCTAGTGCAGTGTAAGTAGAGGAGGGCGGAGAAGTGGGGTGGTGGGGAAGATAACATGAAGGCATGAAATATTAACCCCTGGCTAAACATCCAAGCTTAGCCGTCTGTGAAATCCCACTGTGGACAATGCTAATACATGCATTCACATGGGAGATGATAGGGCCTTGTTGCACTGCCAGATGGGAAGTATGCATTAAGAAGCTCTCTCATGTATTCATACACCCATAATAGGATCTATAAGACGAAAATCCCAACAGTCATTTCAGTAACGCAGACAGAACAATACAGAATTTAGAAACGTGTGCACGCACATACACATTCACACACTATCTCACACACTCACTCAGACACACAACATCCTTTGCCTCTGAAGCTAAATAGTTGATTGATGGTCTAAGCTGTGAAGAAATGCTCTCCTTTATGTCTCTAAAGGTTTGTAATTGCTGCAGTGAAAGGATGCTCACTCGCCTGGAATATTGATCCTAATGGGATTACTATCCTCCACCAGAGAGAGGGTGATAGAGAGAAAGAGAAGGAGTGAGGATGAGAGAGAGATGAGGAGGGGTCCGGTCTAAGAGGTGAGCAGGCAGACAGAGAGAAATTTAGTTTGTCCTTGCCGTTTTTTTATTGATTTTTTTTTTTCCCTTTGCGATCACTCCATAAAGATTTCCGTGCAGGAACGATAAAGCATCACTGTTAGAAACCAGAGATGGAATAAATACTTGGAATAGAAATAAGGGAAGGAAGAGTTAGGCAAGATCTCAAGGGAGAGATCATGGAGGGGCGATGCAGCCCTCCTCCCTTCTGGTCCTTCGGGACAGTTGTTGTTGTTGTTGTTGTTGTTGTTGTTGCTGCTGCTGCAGTGAAGTGGGTGCTGCTTCGGTCCCAGCAGCTGCAAACAAAACTGGGTTCAAGCAGAATGTGGAAGCACTAGCAAAGAGGGGAGATAAGGTGAAAAATGAGTTTCAAGAAACAGCGGAGGAAAGCGGGAGACTTATATAACTGTGGAGCATTCAGCCAAAGGGGGAATTGTAACAGAAACTTATGTTGAGCGCAGCCATATGCTCTCAGTGACAATATTGTCATTTTGGGGGGGAAAAAAAAGTAAAACTCGCTGCCTCTTATTATTTCTGTCATTGTGTTCTGATGTCACCCACCCTCTTAATCTCCCAGAATTAATCAGCATGGAGGGCCATCAGCCTGTCTGTCATTCTGTCCGTCCATTTCCCTGCCTGTTTGACTGCAGTAACCCCAGATGGGAGGCATGGCTGTCAGTTTGTGGCCAGGCTGTCCTTTGCAGCTAATTGAAATGTTATGATGAGCCAGAGTCACGGAATCTGCATATGTGTATGGCTCAACTGATAACCCATGTGTGTGTATGTGTGTATAGAGGGTGTGTGTCAATCTGTTTCAAGATGGCCATAATGTTGGTCATCTGCCTGTGTTGTGACTAACTCCAGGCCCCTTCCATGCTGCTGAGCTTGTGCACTTAGTGGCGCTCACACAAAAGTCACCTTTATGAATAATTATCAGAAACCCATTATGTCCGTTCTGTGCCTCTTGATGTTCCTCTGCGGGAGGGTGTCTGTGTGAGTATTCGTGGAGGAATGTGTGTATGTGTGACTCATTGTTTGGCTGGCTTTGAAACTTTGTTTTTCCCCAGTGGGGGGTCTCAGAGAGAAATGACTTTGCTGAGAGTTCGGAGGGAAGAAAGAGGTAAGGATTATCCCGGCGATGATGACGATGGGGTGGGCGGGTAAAGAGCTGAAGAGGAACATCAAGCTTAGCAATGTACTGTAGCCAAGACAACAATAATCAACTGCATTCTGACTTAAAGAACAGAGAATATTGCCTAACCTACCTGGTGAAAGCTGTCTAAGCGCACACACACACACATACTGACGTCTTTCTGCCTGCCTGTGGGGTGATTGTAAAAATGAGTTTTCAATACCTTCAAAGGCTTGTAATGCAGCCAGCAATTTCATTTTGACAGACACACTTCTAAAGGTGCAGGTTTTTCTGCACCACAAAAGAAACTCACCAAGTGTGTGTGTGTGTGTGTGTGTGTGTGTGTGTGTGTGTGCACATGCGTGCATGTGTACGGACTCAGTAGTGATCAGACTCCCACAGTGCCGTCTCAGCCTTTAAGAACTGCAGGAGACTTGTAGAGGACAAAAAACAGCATGAAAGGAGAGAGAAAAAAGGAGAAAGGAGAGGAAGGGCAGTGTTGGGTTCACTTTCCAACCGTGTGTTTGCATTACTTTGTGAAAGTACACTTTTTGACAAGGAGGTCTTTGCTGGATGATTATCAGAGCATTGACACAAATCCTGCTGATTTAAAATTGCGATTCAGTATGATAAGCAAACACACTTTGAATTTAAATGACTGCAGGTTTAGAGTCCAGGTTTTAAATTTAGATGTATAACTGTGTTTACATAAATTGGCATCAATCAAACCGCGCTGTCAGATGGACGCTTTATTAACTATGTGTCAACTTGCACTCGTGTTTAGTGAACATTTAAATCGCTGCTGACATGGGCAGATGTCCTCTTAGCCCACACAAATATCCACAGATGTTGGTATGTATGCGCAGTCGTACATGCGGAGGAAAAAACCCACGAGTCATCCTGATGATGCGTCTCCGATAGCGCTGAGGACAGATGGTTTCATATGTTTTCGAAGACAAGGACACGTACACATTTCATTAGGGGCATCACCACCAGTGTCCCTGCAGGTGGTTGATCCTCGTAACAGCCTGTATGTCTGACTGACGTTCTGACACTGATCATTTACGACATGGGCAGGCCATAAGGAGCCCCAGGGGCCCCCGAGGGCCACACAGTCTCATTTCGGATGGCATCATTGGTTTTGACCTGATATGCAGGGCGTCTCTGAGGGCTCTTAGTGTCTCATTTGATTGAGCAAAGCAAAAGTTTATAAAGATGAGAATTAGGCATTGCTGCTATATTTATGCTGTTGTTAAAATCAACAGCTTGCACACCAACTTTTGTTTGTTTTTTTTATTCATTCTTTAAACTAAGAAAAGAACAGCAACAAAAAAAAAACTCTCATAAACCTCATGAGCCAGCTGCCCTCCAACAAACTGCACATGGTGTGGAACACCGAATGCCACAGCCGGACATTTATTTCAGAACAGAAAACAGAGCTAGAAGGAGTGTTAAAATTACACTTATGTTGATCAGGTTTCCAGAGACACCAATCTAAATGAATGCAAATGTTTTTCTATTTCTGCTGGCTGTGTAAATAAGCAACAATTCACAACCATAAAATATAATAAAAGTGTGTGTTTGGTGCTCAACTCACTGTGGTGTAGTTCTGCTTTCAAGTTTACATCCACACCTGGAAACATTGAAAGAATTCAAGTTGCAACCAGAACGCCAGAAAGACAGAATTATAGGCGTCGGTGTCCTATAATCATTCAACAGTGAACACATTTTCTTTCTCCTCTCTTAATGCGTCAAAATTCAGGATTATGTGTCACTTTAGTAAAGTGATAATCAGTGTATTTTCTCCTTCTGTATAAGCTTTTTGTTTCTTAATTATAATTAGCATATCAGTATTCCAGTGACAAATCCCACACATCCATGAACTGTATAATGCATAAACATTTTATTATATGCAGAGTTGTTTTTGCCTGCAAAGTTTTCCCTAAAGTGACCCCTTCCTGAACTGCAGGGAGCATGTGGGGGGGGGAATCCAGAAACATAGATTATCTGTGATTGATGATATCTGGAGGACAGGATAGATTATTCCTCTTCAGATTTATGATGTCTGAGGAGGAGCCCCATTTCTAACTTGGTTATTATGGCGAGCGGCCTCGACAGGTTGTTCATACGTGTGTTTGTGTGTGAGCATGTGCGTGTGTATGTGCATATTTTTCAGGACACAGTACCCTGAGACTGATGTGCCTTGTGTGTAATAAAGAAGTGGTATAATGAGATGCCTAACTTTCCCTCTTTGAATGATATTTTACATTAAAAATGTAAATTAAAAATCCCCCCCTTACCACACCCGGACCCCCCTCTCCTCATCACCATGTCCAAAACAATTTTCTGCATGGCTCCCTTGTGGTAGTGCAATACAGTGTATGTTTGTGTGCCGGCCTAAGTGTGTGTGTGTGTGCACGCGTGTGTGTCCATCCTCGTCTGGACCCTAACTGATTGTGATTGCATTTCCATCGGATTTTCTCCCGGCAAGAAGGAGAGCAGGGCCCAGACGGAGAAATGGGATCAGAGGAGGGAACTCATCTCCCTTTCCCAGACACAGTTCTTTCCAGAGTGTGTGGCCATGCAAACACACACACACACTGTGAATGGTGTCCTCTATTACTTGGGGTATTAGCATCACTAATGAGGTGTGAGAGAGGGACATAGATGGAAAGCAAGTGGAAGACGGAAAAAGGGGAGGATCAGAGAAACAGAGTAGGGGAGAAACAGGGGCATCGAGCGAAGCTACAGCTATCAGTCTCATTGGAGAAGCACTGGTGGTGAAGAAGAGAGAGGAAGAAACCTATGGAGGAGAAAAGAGTGAGAGTTGATAAAAGACACAGAAGGGTGGAAGACAGAGAGATAAGACTGAAAGGTGCAGCGTGAATGGAGAGGTGGCGTTTCTCATCTCAAAACCAGGTGTTGAACATGTGTGTATGTGTGTCTGTGTGAACATGTGATCTGGGAGCATATTACAATATATTATTACCCAGATAAAAATGATGCTTATCATGTCAGGTAATCCATGAGGATTTGACGTTTCATTGAAAGGGATGAGAGGATATCCTGACTCACCAACAATAGCTTTAAAAGATGCTTTACCCTTCCTACTCGTATATGATGTGTGTGTGTGTGCAGGATCAGACAGCCATTTCAGAGGAGTCGTGCCCACTGGACACCTGTTCTGATAACTCAACATTGACAAGCTTATTGTTCCATGTGCTGCCTACACTGTAATTCCCTGTACACTTTGTAACACACAAGTAATAAAACATCCTGCATGTGTGTGGGGTTGTGCAATATGTGTGTCTGTGTTTTACCCCAGATAGCATCTTTGCTCTAGATAAACCTATTGTTCTTGCCTCAAACCACCATTATCCTGTTGTAGGGGAAAACTGTTTTGCAGCTTCTGTACAAAACCCAGAGAATCCACTGAATCGCTCCTTATCCATCTCCTCGCTCTGTCTCATCCTCTCTCTCCATCCATTTACTTTCTTTTTTTTAAATTTCATCATTCATTCATATGTCCCCCTCTCCATCTGGAGCCCCTCTAACTTTTTTCTGTTCTCCCCGCACCTCATTTGTGCAATCACTCTCTTCTTTGTATTCTTTTCCCTTCCTCCTCTTCCTGCTCCCTCTCTTTTGTCTGTCATAGCTGGATTCAGCGCAGTCATTTGCTGCTACAGTCTATAGCTAGAAGCCCTCTTGCTGAGATAGATGCCTGCCTATGAAAGACATTTGTTTCCTTTACTGTCACTGTGCAATAATCAGCCACTCTAACGAAATCAACATATTGCCCTTGCGGTAAATACAGCTGAGCAAGTGGGTCCGTGCTCGTTTGTGTGGGCATGTGCACTTATGTGTGTGCATCCGTGGAGAGGGGTGTGAAGAGCGGGTATGTTTTATATTTTTGTATCATGCGTGTTGTGTGGATGTGTACCTGTGCTTGTGTATATTTGTGACTTCTTTTTTTTCCTTTCTTTTTTGGGGGGGTGGGGGTTTTTTGGCACTGCATGCGATTGCAGATTCTCATGTATGTGTGTGCCATGTGACAGAGAGAGATGATTCTTGGTGAAAAAGCAGTTTGTTAGCGAATTAGAGTTAATTAGCCAACTTTCAGTTCCCAATGCTGTAATTGGGCCCATTTCTCTCTGTTTCCTCCAGCTGGCGTCTCTCATCCACTGCAGAAAAAAGGAGGGGTGGGTTGCGGGGGGGGTTGGGGTGAGAGAAAGAGTGGGACTGAGTCGCAGGAGTCGGGGGAGATAGGAGGGAGATGGAGGGCAGGGGGTGCATTACATGTCTGTAGGGGTCTGTGGAGTGCTAGCGAGCCTACCCCCTGGGGTTAAGAACCACTTGCGCTGAGGGAACGAGACAGTGAGGAGTATTAACCGAGAGATAATGACGAAAGGAAGGCTGATGGGAATGAAAATGTAAAAGAACGTGTGAGATGAGGGTGTAGAGGAAGCGGAGAGGGGGCGAGTGGGGGGGGGGGTGTGTGTGTGTGACAGAAATGTTGAAAGATGAGGGGGAAGGTGGTGAAATCATAAGCCATTACAAATTTGAGCGAGTGGGATACAACGTGGAGCAGCAGTTTAGGGTTGAGCACGGAGCAGATGTCCTGCTCGCCTAGAACTTTCTAACACATCCCTCTCTCTCTCTCTCTCTCTCTCTCTCTCTCTTGCTCTCTCCCCTACACCAGCTTATAATAAACACAGAAATGCCATGAAGTCACCACTTAAAGAGAGCAACGCAGCAGGGTCTAGTTGAGAAATAACACACAAATATAAAACACATAGAAAAGGGGCGGCAGAATGGGAGAGAGGCAAGGGAGTAGTGAAGCAAAGAAGGAGTGATGAAAGAGGGGAACAGGCCCTCTCTTGGTGCTGCAGCGTGATGATCAGTAGAGTCTAATGAAGGTGCAGATGTCCCACAGGAGTCTTGCGCTCTCTTGACGACCACTGGGAATGGCAATTAATGCACAGTGTACCAAAAGAAGATGCATACACACACTCTGACTGGCACACAGTCTCAGACACACAATTTACATATAAAGTACCACAGCCCCACTTCCCCTAGTCTAAATTCAAACACTGTGCAAACACTATATGGTGCATTAAACCATACTACACTTACCAACAGATTATATAATGTAAACTGCTACCAGAGAGCAGTTCTATGCCCCATTATTCCATAACAGCACCAGACAGAATGGCACACTGCTCAAGTGATTGCCTCTATTGTGAATGTAACCACCCAGAACTCTCAACAACATGTTTCTTATTCTTTCTGAGGATTCACTGCACAATAGCCATGCGTTCCCACTGTTGCTTTACCCTATATTCCATATATGAGCCCTATGTGTGCGTCACTATCTCGGAACCCCCTAACTCCAGCCCTGTTCTTATTATGTTATTGATATTTTTTATTCCACTCGGTGTATTGACATGTGTAAAGAGATATAAGATACAGTTGGAGTGGGATACAGAGCTCAGGTGGATGGGTCCCAGCACTGTGGATTAGTGGGAGCTGAGCAGTGTTGCGTGTGTATACTGTGGAACAACTACTTTTAGAGCAGGTCACTGAGGGACTGTGCAGTTATGTAAAGATGAAAGGATAAACTGCTGAGACAGGAGAGTGCAGAGAAATGGACAGAGTAAGAGATAAAGAAGAGTGTGTGCGCATAAGTGTACACAGGCATCTGTGCGTGAATGAGTGTATGAATGCGTGTGTATGTGTGCACTTTGCAAATGTTACAAGCCAAATACTGGTTGGTCCTCCCCTCTTTTGAGATAAAAGCGCCTGCCTCTATACCGCTGAGACTGCGGACTAATGGCACTACAAGACTGAAGCTGACACACGTGGTTTGAGAAAGAGATGGGATGGGGGGAAGGGTTGTCACAGAAATTATAAGTCAATGACGTCAATATCACTCCTGGCATTTACACTGCAGGTGGCAGAAAATGGGCCCTTCTCTGTTCCGCCTCAACAGCTTGTAGACGAAGAGAGATGAGAGACAGAAACTTTCTCCTTTTTTCCTGTTTGTCCCTTTCTTTATACAGTAAAATTACCTTGACCTTTGCATATCAAATTGTTCTTTCCATCTCATACTCCATTCTGCTCAGTGCTGTACCTACTTGCTAACCGTTGAAAAAGATTTTTTTGAAACTGTCTGCAAAACTACTGCCTGATCTTTTTTCTTTTTTCTTCCTTTTCTGCCATCCCTCATCTGCTACAAACGGGCACAAAAACATTGAAGTTACAAGCCAAGGTTCTGTATTCAGTACTGGGCATTTTTAGCCCAGAGTTCAGGCCTTCAGCTTTATACTTCCTCAGCTCTAAAAGGAAATCGACTCTGCTTATTTACTTTTACCAAGGACATGCAGTTTATCACAAAGGAAGGGGTTTGGCATACGTGAGACTTCTCTGAAAACACACACATGCACACGCATGCACACGCACATACATTGATGGTATAGTGTCATACAGCAGAGGTGCTATCAGTTGTAGTTAAGAAGGAGGGGTCTTAGTTACCTCTAGGTTAATGATCCTCATTAATATGCGCTAATATACCCCAGGTCATGCAGTAATTAAAAATCTCATTCAACGCTCTCAGCTTAAACTGACTGACTTGGCTTCATCCTACAAAGATTAGCATTTATTATTTGTCTCCAAGGTCTGTAGTTCATAGTGAGGGGGTGAGACTAACAGTCTAATGTTGAACGTTTGACGGGGCTGTCTGTCTCTTCCAGTGCTTAGTAAAGTCTTTTGCCTCTGCTTGGTTGGGCACAAGTGTTTATGAGCTGAATGGGTTTGCAGGTTGTGCCTTGGAGAGTTGCATCACGTTTGCAAGAGAGTGTTTGTGCAAAATGGGCACACAAACAAGCACTCCAAAATACACACTCAAGCATACACCTAGATGCACAACTGCATGTGAAGTCCATCAGCATGGGGACTTCCATATTCCTCTGAGTCAGCTGATGTCAGCTGATGCAAGCTGTGCTAATGGTAAGGCAGTATGACGATTGCATGTTTTTGCAGAAAAAAAAAAACTTCATAAGATTGGCCTCAGGGACCTGTGTCTGTGTCAGTCCCTATTTTACACATACACAGAAACATATCCACATTCACCTATCTATGACAGAAGTGGCAGCTACTCCAAAAGATTGAAGTATCCAGTCTCTTCGCTCCCTCCTCCAAACACAACCACACATTCACTCGGGAGGCTGGAAAATAGTGGGCCACATTTAGGCACATCAGTGAAAATGCGTAAAAGTTTGCACTGCACCTCTTTAGTCTGTTTGAGCGGGCAATTTGCATGTAATTAACATGTGATTTAATCAGGCAACAGCTAATAATGCAATCAGTGATTAGGACCGCCTTCTAAGCACATTTTGCATGTGATGAAGAGCTGGAAAGGTGCAGTTCAGCAGGAGGATCTGTGTATGAAAATCAGGTTTTATAGAAAAAAATGCATTTTTAAAAGTCATGTCTGTAGCAAATCCTACAATTAAAGTCTAACTGAGAAAATATAGAGGGTGTCTCTTGATAAAATTGTGATAATGATCTATATAGAGAGTGAAAGTTTTGTAGAAGAAAGCAGTATTAATATAATTTTTGAGAAAACTAATAATAATGCCACCTCAGTGTCAAGGTCTTTCCACAACAGTGGTGGTTTAAAAATACATATGTAGATTTTAACAAGATTCAATGCAGATAGCACTAACACACGGGTCTGATGGAATAAAAAGGGGCTTTGATTGCAGCTTAAGCAGTGACAAATTAAAATTAAAAAAAAAAAAAAATAGGAAAAAAAAAGTTGGACTACTACTACTACTCATTCACAATAATAAATGTACACTGTCGTCCATAAAGCTGCAACAAATTCTGTTTTTAAGCACATTCCTCACTTTAATATAGCCTGACCACCCAGCCCATTTTCTACCTGTATTCAATACTGAAAAAAAAGTCTGGAATCTTGGGGCTTGAATCCAAATATGAAGGCAGGACTAACAGGTGCCAAGTAAACTAAACATAGATAAGACAGACATGACACTTTTGTCTGAAAAATTTTAGAATACAGAGTTTAGTCTGTAATTCAATCCTTATCTTTTCATCAAATAACCGACAACAGTTGTAAAAAGATTTGTGGACATGGAACTGACTTTTACACTTGACAAAAAGAGAAGCATGACTTATTGCGAAAACGTCCGCCCCCAAGACTTGTGATTGGCCCAGTTAAAATAGATCAGGCATAATCCAAAGCAAATGCAGCAGTTCCAGACTGTTTCCTCAGTAATGAATACAAAAAAGGGGATGGCTGGCCAGGCTACTATTTATATACATCAAGAATCATCTTTGAACAGGTGCAATAATTGCACATGAGTCCCAGTTGCAGTATATTTTATGAGAGGAAGTAAAAAATAGGGCTTCAACATATTGGCAAAACTTGTGATATGCGATATGGATGTATAGACATTGCAATAACAATAAAATTGCGATATTTCTCGTTCTCCTAAAGAAATACCAATTTCATCTACTAATAAAAATGTTCCTTAACAATGTTAAAATGAACCAATTGTTAGCATGATGACTCTATTATTTATATTTGAAGATAAATTACTGTACTATTACAATTGATGACACAGTTCTGTTGAAGAACCTGGTGATGCTGTTAGTATAGACTTTCAAACACAAACATAGTCAAATATTTTGTCATTTTATTCACATATAACAATGTGTAAATAAAATGGATTATTTTATAATAACAAAAGTGCCAGAGTACCACCATGGAAAAGCTTTAACAAAGCAATATTCCATTGCTTGCCTGGTTTGGTAAATACTGCATATAAAAATAAAATCTTTAAATATAAGTGTTCAGGCCTTGCTCAGAGTTGTGTTCTGAAAATATTCACATCTTTTCAACATTAATAATATGTAAACTTACATCCAACCAGCAGCAGTAGTATTACTTCAGTTTTCATACCAGAAATACCAGCATGTTAGAGTGGTAGAGAAAACCACTCTGGTACCCCATGGAGTGTAAAACAGAAGGTAGTAAAAAAAAAAAAGAAAAGAAATTATTGCACTTCTTTGTGATATGAATATTACACACTGTTATCACAATAACAATATTTTTTTTTATATATTGTGCAACCCTAGTAAAATATACAACATTGTAGTTCAACTAGCAGAAGAACCCTGTAAACATAGTTACACAACTAGAAAAACCAGGTGTAATTTACAACTCTTTACTGACATTTCAACTGCCTTTTATGTAAAGCAACTGAATTTTCCATAGAACATAGCAGCCCTTCCAAATTGCATGTACCTTTGTAAATTTTTTAGATTCCACGAGTGCTATTGTATATCTTGCAATTATTTGTGCAATATTTCCTCCAATATATGTGTATAAAAGAGAGAGGAATACAAGGTGTACCTCCTTTTTACGCTGCTGTGTCTTTGACAAACACACACACACACACACACACACGTCTCTAAGGTGCACAAAGCATCTGATCTGTGAAGCGAATGGCTCAGTAGATTTGGCTTAGACTGTGGCTATTCCAGTTTGTTCACCTTGAGAGAAAGCATTGCTCAATGGTAAGCGAGTTAAAGAGAATATATTGTGACTTAGTGTGTTTTTCAGTTTTTTCATCTTTTTTGTGTGTCTGCTGTTCCTATAAATAGAGGTTGCAGAACATCAAAGACATGAGAGGATTCTCTCAGCAACAGGCCACAGTACAGTCATTATCCATTGGCTCTAAATACATCACCCCTATTTTGGCTCACCCCACTGTAGAGGATATCGCGGACACTCCGTGTGTGTCTGCATTAATGTGTTTGCATGTGTGTGTAATTGTCTAAGAAGACACTGCTGACTCAGCTCCGATACTCACCGATTCACACACACACACGCACGCACACACACAAGTATATAATGTAACATCAGACAAAAGAAGACATTACTGAAGCAGAGTTTATTCATGAGATTACAATACAACACAATGTCTCTCTCTACACAAGGTCACAAACCTACCAGATCTGCTCCAAACAAATCTGGATCACTTACCATCTCTTTTTTTCTGTTCCTCATTTAGTTCTTTCCTCATTTAGTTCTTTTCACTCCTTAAATAATTATCTTTTCTTTAATTTTTTTTCTTTGTTTTGCCGCTGGATTCTGCTCTTTTGTTGCCTTTTACAGAAAAAGATTGTCATAGCAACCACCTATTGCTAGTTGGTTCAGTGCAGCTCTTCTATATTGAATAGGTGTTTTTTGTAGGCACCTCTCTGTGTGTGTGTGTGTGTGTGTGTGTGTGTGTGTGTGTGTGTGTGTGTGTGTGTGTGTGTGTGTGTGTGTGT
>JAPTGZ010000002.1:31489678-31512133 GCA_029814645.1 Fowleria isostigma
CCCCCAGGAAGAGAGATGAAATGGAGGAGACAGACTGCACTGTACAGATAAATAGAGGAAAGGGCCCATTGTGTCAGCAGCTGCCATCACTAAATAGCCCTCAGATCACTGTCAAACGCGATCCTACGTACGCACACACACATATATTTATATATATACTGTATATATAAACACATACTTACACACACACATTGACTGACAGCTCCCCCTCAGTCCAACATCTGTGCTGACAGCAGCCATGGTAATGAGTCTCAGTATGTGCCAGCATGGGTGTGTTACTTCTTTTCCTCCCTCTTCCCGTGTACCACTCATTCAATCATTTTACGACTTGCTTATCTTGTTGTCTCCCCCTCCTTTCTCTTCGTTATTTTCCGTCGCGTTAATGGAAGCACATGCTGATTGACTTAGCAGCACAAGCCGCATGAGTAGCGACTAAATGAGAGAGTAGCATCAAGTGTAAAGTTTGGAGCTAGACCGGGTGTAGTGTTTGCCGGGAGTTGCGTCGGAACCATCCAGGTGCGCTGTATTTCATGTAGAGGTGTGTGTGGAGGAAGAGAGGGATGAAAGGAGGGAGAGATGAAGAGATGATGAATGGATCTCGTTAAAGGGGTAATTTGTCTCTCCTTGTCTGACTGGGCTCCAGCTGTCGCTCCATCCCTCGCTCCACTCCACTCTCCTCGGCCTACCACTCCTCACCTCAGCCAGATGGGTGGACGGATGGATGAGGAAGGGAGGGGGAGGAGGAGAGGGGAGGCAGGGGAGGGACAGAAATAGAGACAAGGACGACAAGGGGAGAGAAGGGGAGTCAAAAACCAGAATTATGTCGGATGTGGAGTGCACAGTAAAGAATAGATTTGCAAGAAAACAATACAGTTGAGGAAAAATTATTAGACCACCCTGTGTTTTCTTCAATTTCTTGTTTTATTTTAATGCCTGGTACAACTAAAGGTAAATTTTTTTGGATAAATTTAATGATTACAACAAAAATAGCTCATAAAGAGTTTATTTTAAGCGCTGATATTTAGCTGTTTTCAGTAGTTTTCTTAATAATAACAAAAATCACATAAGTTCATACATCAGTAGCTACTGACAAAAACAGTGCTTTTAGGCATTCCATGCTTTCTTTTCTGTCTGTTTTAGGCACATGATACACAGTAGTAATCTGTTAGTACTTGATTGCATAACCATTGTTTTTTATGATTTTTGATGGCATAATATTTTTTCCTGTGACTTTAGAATTAAAATTTCAAAGTTGCATATAATTACTCGATTAGAATATTGTTTAAAAAACCTCGATGGTCTAGTGCAAGTGAGTTATTTTGTAATGCAGGAGTTAACGTTTTTCAGGCTCTTATAAGAAATTTAATGCAAAAATGTATCTATCAATTGAAGGATTCTCTAAATTCTATCATTACGCTGTTGACAAATCCCAATCAAAGTTCGGTGTGATACCAGTCATCCTTGTAGTGACACTGGTACCGCTGTCTTTTAGAATATTGCTGATGTTTTTTTGGTGTTTTTACTGTATGTTTTTTTAAATGTATTTTATTTGTTGCTTGTTTGTTTTTAAATGGACTCCTGTGTCTGAAAATGAAGATGATGGTGATGATTTAAGAAAATGAGGAATGAGATCAAATCAGAGATGGAAAAAATTATTTTTTCATATTATAATAATAATAATGGATTAAATTTTTATAGCAATTTTTCAAGGCAAAAATTACATCACTGATCCATTATTTACTCTGGTGGTGGTAAACTACATATTTCTGGCAATCTGACGGAAGCGTGGTTGCCAATTTGTGCCTAATGGCCCCTCCGATCACCACCAAACATTCATACACCAGTGTGAGTGACACTGGAGGCAAAGTGGGTGAAGTGTTTTGTTCAAGGACACAACAGCACATGACTAGGACAGAGCAGGAACTGAACCGCCAACCTTTCAATTACTGGACGAACCTGTTCTAAATCCTGAGCACAGCCGCCTGTGGTGTGCATAGTGTAACTGCTGAGGTTTATGAATTCAATGAATGAATAATTATAATAATAATATAAAATAAACAAAATCACATAAGTTCTTACATCAATAGCTATGGCACTGTACTGACAAAAACAATGTTTTTAAGCATTCCATGTTTTCTTTTCTGTCTGTTTCAGTCACATGATACACACAGGAGTTAGAACTTGATTGCATAACCATTGTTTTTGATGACTTTTGATGGTCTAATCATTTTTTCTCCGACTCTAGATTGTTCAAAACTTACTGAGATGATTTAAAATGGCATATACGATTCAGAAACAGGCAAAACTCATGAGTCATACAAACAAATCAAAGCCTTTTGCTCGCACAACTCGAATTAACTATGGTCGCATTTCTTTTTTTACATTATAATAAAATCATCAGTGCCATGCAAACAGTCGTAGAATGCCTACTTTTCCCCATGATACACTTATTTTTCACACTAATCAACACTTGTGAGAGAACTGTAGATTCAGAGAGTGAGAGACGGGCACAGAGAGGAGGATTGAGAGATGTATACAGATGGCCAGGGAGGCGGCTGAAGGATGGCAACGAACAAATCGTCAAGAGAACCACGTGAGCTCATTGCCAAGTCTTTGTTCTAATAACACAAAGCAATTTCCACTGACCTTTCTAGAAATGTAGCAGGCAGAAATGACTGAGTTAAGGATGCCCCACAGCATAATTGCTAAGGAGATTAAAGTTCCCTTAATTGCTTTTGGCCAACAAGTGCAATTTTTCCTTTTTTGTAATTAAAGTGATTTAAAATATTAATAACTACAGTCACATACGCGTAGCTGTACGTGCATGAGCTCACACACTCGCAACAAGAACATGCAACTGCAATAAAAGTGTTTAAGGTGCACTGCTGATACACACCCACACACTAACTTGCATGCATTTCTCACTGCCTGTTGCCACCATAAGCCTCATTACAGGCCTGGTGAAATATGCAAATAGCTAGATCCCTTCTTGCCATCAACTGAATTGAGTGATTGATTAATTTAAATCAATCCCTTCTCTGTTTTTTCCATACATGAGTGTCTATGGCCTATTCCTCTGTTGCATCATTTTTTTTTTCCACTTTTCAGTTCCCTCTTATTGCCTTTTCCCATCCCTTTTTTTTATCGGAAGTAAGTCTTACTTTCAGAACTGGCCTTTTATTTCTGTTCTTCTTTTTCCTGATTTGATTTCTCCCTCATCTCTCCACTCATTTGGTTACCCTTGCGACCTTGTTGTCCCTCCTTCTCCATCCATCTCTCACCGTCCCTCCCTTCCTCTCTTCTTTTCCTTCCTGTCAGCCTCTGTGTTTGCTTTGCCATTGTTTATCCATTTTTCTCTGTTTGCTCTGATGAGATTGACCGGACACATGAGCACACACACTCACACATACACACACGCACACACACACAAATACCTAAACAGAAGACAAGGTTGGCATCTCTCTGGGGTGTAGTTAACGTGGGGCTGTGGATCGATCCTAGCTCTGGTTTCCATGACGCAAGGCTCTAAGCTGGAGCAGTTTGAGCAGCAGGACAGAGATATCATTCTGCCTTCGTTTCTATCAAATACATCTTTTTAAGGTGTTATGTCTCTGAGGTTCAAACATGTTTTTTCATTGATTAATGCAGAGGCCGTACACAATGGGCAAGTTGGCCATAAAGTCTGTCTGAGCATCTGGGTTCTTAAATGATGTCTGCATTGATCCCCCCCCTCCCCTCCTTGGACCAGTTACTGTTTCCCTGATGCAAGCAGTATCGCACCATCACCTAAAAAAGATGTCCCATCTATCATGGCCTCTACACATTTTGATTCCTATCAATCCAAGTGCAATGACGAGGTGAATGCTGTCAAATCACACCACATCTGTATTCTGACAACAGTCAATAGTGAAAGAAGAGGAAAGGGAAAAAACGATTTTGTATGATGTATGAATGTTGAGATATTTTGCCTCTTTCTTCAAGGTCCCACCACTTTTCTGTGTTTCTGCTTCACTTATCGTGCTTTTTTGTCACGAAGGAAAAGCAAAAGAAAATTACTACAAAAGTGTACTATGAAAGTATTGTAACTTGAACTTGCAGTGACAAAAGGAGACACATCTAAAGATTGTTCAACTTTAGAAAAGGGAAGCCTGTTTTCCTCCCTGTCATTGTAACTTTGGAAGGTGAAGGACAAGACATAACGTCATTTTGAAGGTGGAATCAGGAGAAAATAAGTGATTATGAGTGTGTCAAAGAGTCTTTGGTTGACTACCTAATTAGTAGTTGTAATAACCTGAGTCCTTCGGTGGATTAGCCGGACTCGGTGGCCTCATTCTTACCATATTGTTGATTGATTGAGCTGCAAATACGGCAGACATAATTATTCTATATTTTGAGCCGTCTCTAAATAGAATTTATTAGATTTGTCTTTGTCCTTGATTTCAAACCTTTGGAGAGTAGAGTGAATTCTCTCCATCCCTCTCTTTTCTCTCTGGTGTATGGGACAGCCTGATTGTGTCCACATGTCCCATGGCTCCTACTATTTAAAGACTTACTTGTTAACTTTCTTTTGTCTTATCCATCTAGAGGACAATTGTACGTTGGATTTAGGTCCTCCACCAAAATCCTACTATTTGATTTTGAAGCCACACAATGCAACACATAAAGACAGAGTTGCTCTTCCTCTTGACTTGCACCACAATCCTTACTCAATTCAACAGACAAAACACTTTTGCAGCTAAAGCCCCGGCTCTCATTGTTAGCGCTAAATACCACTATTGTGCTTTGCTATTTCAGAATTTAACATCATCTTGTAATTATCACAAATGGCTATACAGTCAAAGTTAATTGGATTTACTTTTTGCATACTTTGCATAGGAAGAACTATTAAAAAAAAAAAAGCAGTTCTTACATTTTTGCTTTCAGCAGTACAATGAAATTGAAGGTTGGAATTTGTTTATCAGTTTTAAATGTATTCAGGAGATAAGTAGACTTGTCTTTGCGTGTTTGTCTCTGTAGTGAGTCCCTCCTGTCTCTTTTGTGTATCCAGACTGCTTTACATTGCTTTCACCAGGGGGCTGTAACAAGAAGCAGGTTTAGTGAAAGAGTAATTTTGCTGAGACTTCACACATCAGGTCTTTTTGGGATGAATCTATACTATAGAGCTTCAAGTATATATTAAAGTTTTCATTTTAGGGTGATTCTCTTTCTGTGGTAACATTCACATGTTTCATTTACCCTAATTTTTTCTGAAATATGCCAAATATTTACAACAAAATAATTTAATTATGTATTGAAGTGTTTGCCATTATTTAAACATAAATTAAATACATTTCAAATATTACTTTGTATTTTACACACCTTTTTGGTGACACACATAATCAATTTCATTGTGTCCCACAGTGCCATGTAATAAACTTCCTCCAGAAGTATAAGTCATAAAATTACAAAAACCTTTTTTTCTTTAATAATTTGGTAGACTAAACTAAACTTTATTTTATGATGCAATTGAATTTGGTGAAACTGTATTTCTTATTTACCATTTTCTTTATATTGTACGTGTTCCAGTAATAATTTTCCATAAAAGTAAAGAAAGTGACGTCATTTGTTTTTGGTGGGAATTTGACTGTTGAAACTGAGATAAGTTTCAACTGTCACTCTCATCTTAGATGTTTTGTTTTTTTTTTGTTTCTTTGTTTTGTTTTGTTTTGTTTTGTTTTGTTTTATTTTGAACATGTTACACCTGTATGGGTAACTCTTAAAGTTTCACCCTGTTATGATCAGTTATGGGAAATCTTAATTCAAAAGGATTAAAAGAAAAAAAAAACATATTAGATTTAATTATTAAAGGTGTGTTAATCTACTAAATTTTAGCTGACTAAATCTTGATCAGTTGAAGAGCTACAGCTAGATTGGCTAAAAAAAAATTCCACCCTGTTAGGTTTATAGACCTACCAGGGTGGAAATTGTAAAGAAAGAGCAATAATTATTATTGTCAAAATTAATTAATAATATTATGAACACGGGGACATGAAATATTGCACAAAAAGAGAATCACCCTTTAATGTAAAGCTATCAACTCCTCATTTCTCAGTGTGCACCTCTTCTCCTCATGTCTTAGCCTTAGGTGCAAGCAGAGGTGAACAGGAGACACAAGGAGAGAGGAGTCAAAGAACCCCAATGAAACCTCCTCAGTGTCATTTTAAATACATCTTGGTTAAATATGCTGTGTGAAACAGCTATATCAGCTGTCTATTATTTAGTTACAATTTACCGCTGTATTTTATGATCTCTGTCAGATGAACAGAACAGAATTCATGTAAACCTATAATTAACTTTTGATTTAATTCATAACATGGCATAATGTGTCAAGTCGGCTACATAGGGATGTCATACATTTGTTTTATTTAACACACACAAGTTTGATCGAGCATTTGATCATTTTAAATAACTATACACTTACTCCTGCCATGGTCTGTACAATTTAGTCATCTTTAATACTTCAAGATAGCTGATTATGGAATAGAAATCTGTAAAGGATACAACTTTGCATCTTCTATCATAAGTCCAAGAGTCCTCAGTCCTTAGCCCTATAAAACCATTTGTATCATATTTGCTATGCCCAGTTCTGAGACCTCTATCTTATCAACAAGATCAATACTTTCCTTAAAAATTTGTTGTATATGACCCAACACGTGTTTTCTGTCCCCATGTGAATCCTCATCCCACTACAGCCAATGGAAAGGCGCCCCCCCCCCATTTCCAATATGGCCTCTAACATTAAATTATCCACCACACATTTTGTCGGAAAGTCTTGGTAATTTTCAAAACATTATGTTAAGAAGAACATTTATATTGTTATTCAGTTGAAAATTTAAATGTATTAAATTATTGTGCCATTCAAGGGAAATAAAAGCTGATTTTGTAAAAAAATAAAATAAAATAAAATGATAATAATAATAATAATTTTTAAAAACTTAATGTTCTACATTTTCAAAATGTTAAAAAAATATTTTTTGTATTTAAAGTTAACATTGTTATGACCAAAAAGTTGCCAAAGATACCCAATGTATTGAAAGTGATAGAAAAATACACCATAAGCCAAAATATATGGCAATTTTTTTTTTTGTTTTGATTATGTTACAAGGACTGATAAACATTTCAATTCCCAAAAGAAATTAATTTTGTGGCTAAGTTTTCATGGGTTGAGGTTTTACAGGGTTAAAAAGCAAGAGAACAGAGGTGAGGAGCTAAACACAAAATACAGGCATATGAGGAGACTATTGTGACTGACTTCTGTGAGCATCACATTAAATTTGACTCACATCCATTGTATTCGGCTAAAGGCAGGCTAAGGTCCACATAAATACAAACTATACAGCCTGCCGAGCTGCAGTTACACAAGAACAAATTTAAGGCATGATGATTTCACTCAGCAAAGTCTCTGTAGGTGAGATTAAACCTCTTTCCTGGAACAAACCCCTGTTTCACTGTCAGTCATTGCCATTTGTTTTGTCTAATATCCCCCTTCCCTCCTTCTCTCTCCTTCTTTCTTTCCCTCCATGCTCCAGGTCGTCCACTCCCTCCAACCTCTTCCTCTTCCCTGCTCCCTCCGTCCCTTCCGTCCTCCTCGTCCGCCCCTCACCACCCCTCCCCTGGTCCGTCTCCACCGATCAGGGAATGCCAGGTGCCCCTGCTGGAGAAAAACTCCACCCACTCTCACCTGGAGCCCCACCCAGATGACGCATATTTGCTCCGGGCCCAGCCCTCCTCAACGGGTAAGAAAGCGCTCCATTCATCCCATGCATCCTCTTTTTTTAAATCTTTCCATTCATTTCTTTCTACATCAATATGTCATCCATCAACTGGAACTCCGCATTACCTCATCACGTGTCCATTTCCTGATCTAATTTAGTCACTGCTCAGTAAAATGCCAAGCAATGTGCGTAATTTAATGTCTCATCTGATTCTTTTAGACATTTCCGTCTTGATTTTTCATTTCTCCGTAGTCATGCTGGACTGGGAATCCAACAAAAAGACCTTCAGTCATTATTGTTTGTATTATAACAAGGATAATGGATTATAATTGGATGTACAATTACCACATTTCACAGAGGTATAAATCATATGACATAAATTATGGCTAATTATATGTAGGGTTTTATGGGGGGGGAGAGAAATGGTGTAATTTATTTAAATGTTCACAAATATTTCTCAAAACTCAATGTATGAATTAAAAGTGATGACACCTTATTTACTATGCTGATGATTATGAATAAAAGAGATGTGTTTATGGTAGGCTTTAACAGGTTTATGAAAAAAATATAGTCAGAAAGCGCCATAACAGGGAACATGCTTTGCTCCTGAACCTCTCTTCTTTTGTTTCCACAATGACGAAAATCTTATTATGAACACACAATTGTTTATCTGTTAATGGATTACATTTTAAAAGTAACCCTCCCACCCTTGTCACCTATAGTTCCAAAAAACAATGATGCAAGTGAAAGCAACCCCTGCCTCTGCAGAGTGCAGATTGGATGCCAGTGAGTAGGTGTGTTTGTACTTATTTTCCATATGACATTAATAATCTGCCGGAAAGTGAAAGGTAAGGGGATGATGAATTTTAAGTGCCGGCAGGAGGATCAGTGTAGCAAAGACAAACTAGTTAGTTTCTCCAACTCTAAGCTTTTTCTTTCATCATTGGATACTCTCTTGTTGGTTGTTAGAGGCCCTGTGTGCTTATATCAGCACCTTGCAACTATTTTTCTCTGCCATATACACACACATAAGCATACACAAAACACACACACACACATCTGCAGTGATGAGTTTGTTCATCACCGTACACATTCATTCTCAACAATTAACTGCTCTGAGCCAACTCTCTCTGTCCTTTTCTGTTTCTTTTTCCTTGTCTTCCCTTGTTTCTCCATTCCTCTGTGCATCTGCACTTGTAATCAGCCAGATATATTTAGCAGAAGCCTGATGGGAGGGAGAGGGTGGGCAGAGAAGTCCTAATGTGATTTTTGGTGGAATACAATCTATTGTTAATGGCGTTAGGCTCTCCTTTGATCCAGTATAAATCTTCATTAGGGAAGGCCCGGGTCCCAGGTTCAAGAGCAACATGATTAGGAGGCTTTTAAAATGACGTTACATCAGCCTTCTAATTGGTTTACTGTTTGCTGGGGCAACATCAATCATTAGCCCAGTAACCGCACAGCAAATAAATTCACTCTGCCACTGACACCCTAATGGCAGACGCTGGCAAAGAGGGAGAGTGAGGCTCTCAGGCACACTCTCTCTTTCTCTCATTCTTGTTCGCATACACCCACACTTTCTGTTCCGGGGCTTCTTTCAGTCTCTGCTGAGCATGTATACACAGAGAAGGCGAGCAAGAGACAAAGAAAGAAAACGACAGAGAAGCAGGAAAAGAGGCGCAAAGAGGCAAATGGGAGCAGAGATAAAGAAAGCCAAACTTTGACTTTTGAAGTTGTTTAATGAGACATCTTGCATAAAAAAAAAGAATTAAAAAAACAAAAAACATTCAAAGCATGCCAGTAAAAATAGACAGAGAAAGCATCTGAATGGGAGACAGAGGCAGACAGACACAAGGAGTCAAAGAGACAAAGAAAAAAGGGGGAATGTGAATAAAAAAGGGGGTAAGCTGACAAGAGCTTAGAGGATGAAACAGAGTTATTTGGATGGAGGGAGAACAATATTGAGATGAAATTGCAAATTACCATGTTTCCAAGCCAGGACTGCTGATCTAATGGGTGCAGAGAGAGTCCTTGGCTTTGGGCGTCCATTAAAATCGGCCTAAATGAGTTTAGAGTGGCAGTCTGGCACTGCATAAACACACCCTGGCATGTAGAAAGATGCAGGAGCGGCTGAGAGGAAATAAAACACCTATAAGCGGTGACTGTTTATGCATGTGCTGTGAGGATGCCTGTCTGAGTGTATGTGTGTGTGTGTGTGTGTGTGTGTGTGACTTTCCGAATGGCGTGTGTTTTGTGTGGTCCTGTAGAGAGTGGACGCTGGGCAGGAAATGAGCCTTACCAAGTCAGGCAGAAACTGACCACAGCGAGATAATCCTCAGGAAGCTGCATGCTGTTTGTATGAGTGTGTTTGTGTTGGTGTGCGCGTGTTTCTCTAAAGTAGTCCACCATTACCTAAGCTAACAGGTGGACAGACATGACTTGTGTTCCTAGTGAAGCATGACAGGTGAATGGGAACGGAACGTTGTTGCCGAGGATTGGCTGGGAATTGGGTCTGCAAGTGTTTATATGGGAATACTGTCTGGCTCGGAGCACCTGTCTGGGAACGCTCCCCCGGAACGAGAGAGCTGAGACGGCCAAACGGAGCGTAGCAGATCGCTCCTGGAAAGAGCTAGCGTTAGCGCTGTCTCTGGCCATTCATTATGCATGGGGAACGCTAAGCTATTTTTAGCCCAAGCCTCCTCTAAAGTGGCTAGCTATCTGCTGCCAGGGAAGCCACCTCAAGTCACTGCTGATGCAATGAATGTTTAATGGTTTGTTGAAACAAATCTACAGAAACAAAGGCACAACAAAGACGCATTCCGTTCCTCTGCACTAATGTTATTCTTCCTAATGGCGCTTATGTAAGGGTGACATTTGCGTAACAGTAGGATGATTTGTGTGTGTGCATTTATATGCATCTGTGCGCGCGTGTGGGTGAAGTGTACACGTGCATTTCTGTTCATGGAGACTGTTTGTTTTTGGCTGAATTTGATGACTCTTCTCTAGCGGATTATTGCCTCCTAATTAGACAGAGATGACTAGCCAAGGCAGGGGCGGTGTGTGTGCATGTGTGTGTTTCTATGCGTGTACTGTAAATGTATGCCTTTACCATTATCTCTTTCCTGTGCCTGCATGTGTTTGTGTCTGTAATACAGACTGTGTGAGAATTAAGCCCCTTTTGTCAGCATGTGTGTGTTTGCATGTGTGTGCCTCGGTTTCACCTCGAGTTCTCCTTCCATTGTTTTCAGCCTCTGAGTTCTGAGAAGAATGACAAATGAGGAGCATGTGACATTCGGAGACAGAGGACATAAGAAGCAGCTGCACTTGGGAATATACCACCTTAAAACACGGGACGCATAGCAATTAGCCCTGGAAAACAATGGAGGGTAGCAGTTTTAAAAAAAAAAAAAAAAAAAGATGGATGCAAGCTTTGGAGATATGGGCCGTGAAATAAAAAGATGGAAAGACAGGGGGAGTGAGAAGGACAGAGGAAGGGTGGGGAGTGAGGGGGTGAGAGCTCAGCCCTACTCTGATCTCTCTTTAACTGCTGAATGGGCATTTCAATCCTGCACACACACACACACACACTTACACACTTATATGCACATCCTGCCCTGCGACTTTCCTGTTAACCACAGAAAATGTCAATAAACAGTTTGCCCATCCAGGGCTGCAAAAAACAAACTGCCTTGGTTGCTTCCCGCTGCCAGTTGGCCACACACACGCACACACACGGTGAGATTAATATGGTGTGGCGATCCCCTGCTACTCACTGCTGTGTGCATGTGCTTTACAGGGGAAGCAGGTTAGCAGACAGGCTAATGCTCTTCTTCTGAAAGAGGCTCCTTTGAATTGGCGAGCATAATGAACTTCCAGGGATTAGCCAGAGCCAAACCCGCCAGCTTACAGCTATAGTCCCCCCTCTCCAGTCGCAGGAGACCTTGGACAGAATAAACTAGGTCAGGCTTCAACTGCAGTCAGAAGGGCTCTGAGCTTTTTCCAGAGAAGTGGCTGAGAAAACAAAACAGAGAGCTGTTGAGAAAATCTTTTCATGATCGCTGTTTACTCACACTGGTGACTGAAAAAGAGTGGAAAGAAAGGAGGAAAAGATAAAGTGGAATAAAATGTGATCTGCTTGGCTGCACCCTAATTGCTCTATTTCCTCACTGCATGTTTTGTCTTTTATCAGACCGGGTTCCTGGTAAAACGGTTGTTCCTATTAGCCTACCTGCAGGTTGTACTTTAGCAACTGGACAATTCATCTGACTAAGTCTTGTAATTTATTGGACCCATTTACTTCCAGTCCATTCGTTACTGTGGTCTGGCTCTGTTCCAGTGGTTAGTCAGATTTGTGTTTCTGTGGCCAAAATAAAACGCAATTTTCAATGCGCTTAAAAAAAAATGGCCTTGTTCTTTGGCCTTGCTATTCAGACAGATAATACTTTTGAAGATGTTTGTATTTCTCCCTGGCGAGCACTAACAGTTCTTTTGATGAATCTGAAGTCAACATGAGAATAAATTTTTTTGACATAACTCTGTTCTGCTGTTGCACAGAAAGAGAAAGCAATTTGTGTCTGATCATAAATATTTTGCAGCATGACTGCAGAGACCTTTTGTTGAACTTCTAAAGGTTGATGGGTAGTTTTTGGATGAAATAGAAAATTATGTTTAACCACTTATTTGTGCAAATATATGTTGCTACAATAGCAACAGTAAATGTTAGATTGAGCCATTATGGTACTTTATTCAGCAAATATCGACTCAATAAAAAGCAAAAAACAATTGCTTTCTTTCACATAACACTTCAATTCAGTTAACCTGACAGTAGATGACAATTCTGTACAATATCAAGCTCCAAAAAGCCATAAAAAGTGTAAAAGCATAAAATAACAGGCTTTATTTTTCTCAGATTTACATTTTTCTTGCATTATCTCATGAATTTGTCTCTGGATTATAGATAATAGGGTAGATAATAGGTTTTCCATCTTTTTTCTTCGAGTGAGTAAGTGAACCATTAAAATCCTTGAAACAAAATTTGAGGAGACGTGACTGTACAGAATATGACTCTGTCTCTGTGTAACATTATATAGACTGGAATATTGAACAGTGAAATCTAGGCCCCTCCCCAGTGGTGAAGGATGCCTTGGAGCTTATACATATTGACCCAGACCACTCCTGCCACAGCAGTTCTTTGAAAACTATGGCTGAAAATGTGTTCATTTTCTAAGGTGTGCCATATATTATTCATCTGAAAGTGAATGAGGAAAACCTCCTCAATATTCATGGATGAAAAATCTTTTTGCAAGCATATGCATTTTTATACACAGATTTAGACACGCGAGACATCACGGTAGTTTGGGAGTATGGAAATGCCCATGTTTAGTTGCATCTACTATGTGATCATGGCTGCATGTAAGCTTTGGTTTTTCCAGTACGCTGTATGGCTCTGTGTGCTCTGTAGAGCTCAGGCTAGATAAAAGTATTTATGCAGATACTGTGTAGAAAGAGCTATTTAACATTTATAGTGGCATTGCAGGGAGAGGAAGTCAAGTCAAATTTATTTATAAAGTGCTTTTAACAAACAAGGTTTATCTCCAAGTGCTTTACATCTCAGCAAAGGACACAAACAAAATGCAAATAAAATCAAGATGAAAGAGAAAGAAACAATCCTCAAGAAGAAATTAGGCTTTATTGGACTGAGGAGGAGGTGGCAGGGGAGTGCAAGAAATAAAACTTTATGCATACTTTAATGTCAATTTACACTTATCATGATGATGCCGAGTGTGTAGCTGCATGTATGTTTGCATATGTGAGTGTATGCATGCATGTGTCTTTGTCCCAAGAGCATTTTTGCATGTGCAAACAGATGTTTTGTGTCTGTCCCACATCGCAGAGGTCAGGGCCCTCCCTCTTTTTCTACTCTCCTCTCCCCCTTCCCCACATCTCTCCTTTCACAAGCATCTGTTCGGCAGGGCCATGTGGGTGACATCTGCACCCCAGTGGCGGCGCAGAGGAATCAGGTCACCTTACAAACCGGTAGCCATTACAGCTGGAGTTGCAAGGGAGCATACTGCTGCTTATTTACTGTAAACACCTGTCTGGGAAAGGGGGGGGTGGAGAGAGGAAAAAAGGGACAGCTAGAAACAGGTAAATGAAACTGCCATAGGCAGTGCATTTGCTGGAGGCCTTTGAAAAAGAGCTTTGACTTATATTTTTATTTTTACATTTTATAACTTGGTACGAGTCTATTTTTGCAAAATTGGTGAAGTTACACTTAAATATTGGGTATTTTGAAAATCTTGACCTTTCAAGGTGATCAAAAGTCAACAAAATTGGTACTAAATTAAAGGCCATACCTGACTTCTTATAAGGCAATAATGCAAAGTTAGTCAGCATCCATCTTAATTTTCAAGATAGAAGTTGTTTTATGAAAATGGAAATTAGATGCTTGAGCCCTGGTCACTTTAGATGAAAATAACTCAAAATCTATATATACACACGACAAATGAGGTAGGTAATGGATAGAGAATTGAATTTACAATAACTTGGAATTAATTTGAAATCACTATGACAAACAGAAGGAAAGTTATTAGTGATAAACACATTTTACATACGTTACCATTGGAAACGGAGATCACACAGCGTAAAGTTGTAAATTTGTTATATGAGAAGGGACTCGCTCAGAGATGTTGTTAAATTTTGGTACGATCAGATGAAAACTAGTGATATTACAGCCATTTTAAATTTCAGAAGACTGAGTTTACTGGCCCCCTGATATTTACCTCAGGGTGCTTACAAGGGCGTGACCCTTATGATGTCATGATGCATAACATCAGATGCAGAATAGAAAAATGCACAATCTGGCTTTGGTTTGAAGTTGATACAATGATTCTGATGACAGTTATGGCGACATATCCATTTTTGAACTTTGGCCTGTTCAGCTGTACCTTGGCTAACTATTGGAAAAACTGATTAGGTCGACGAGAGAATATAGACAATCTGATCCTGGTTTGAGCTCAATAATGAAGGAAATGTGACCACTAGAGCACATACAGACAAGCAGACAGACAGACATACAAAGTGACCAATATGTTTGCCCTCCACTAAACAATAATCCATTATACATCATATATCTTAAGATTGCGTCTGCTTCATGCACGTTCTATTTTGCTTTTAGGATTGTGTTTGTCTGCATGTAAAACTGGTGTCACTTACGCTGCTCGGGAATCATTTAACTGACAAATATCAAAGCACAGAAGTGGACATGAGCGTGTGACACCTCCACTGGTTTCTTTTCCTCTAAAACATTGTTTCTTTTCTTATCGAATTCAAGAGGAGATGACAAATGGTGGAGGGCAAGTGTGATCGCACAGCTTGACAAAGCAGTTCCTTTTGTTGTTTTCACCCCTCACATATGTGTGCATATGTGCGCTTATTCCATCCTTTGATCAGAGCGAGTAAGGCAATGTGCAAGCAAACAATCGTTTTAATGTATTCCAGGCTTAGATGTGTAAAATAATGATGAAAGTGAGATGTGTGGTCTTGATGAAAGAAAAAGAAATGTGAGTTGTAATCAAAGACAAATGTGACATCAATAACTGTTTGTTTTGCAATAATCCAAATAGTTCTATTTAGACAGTATTTGAATTAAAGTATGGACAGTCATGACATGTGGATTAATTTTTTATTAAACATGTTTGGATATGGACTTCTGTTTGATCAGCAGTGCACTAAAGATACTCAGTCACAAAAAAAAAATGATGCGCAAGAGAAACAGCTGTGCCAAGCTCTTCCATACAGTATGTGGTTTATAGATTTTTTTTTTTCTCTGTACAAATCTACACACAGATACACACACACATGCTTAAGACAAGCTCAAATCCCCTACTGATTCAGAGAGGGCGATAGATGGGGGAGATAGAAAGGTGATGTGTGAATGGGTGTTCTTGTCTGAGTCATCCGGGTTTGTTTTTCAGCTCTCTCACTCAACAGTCCATTAGCTCAGTGTTGGAAGGGCTGGTATTGGATTCTAGCTGACATGTTCCCCCAAGTCTGAGAGCAAGAGATGAGGGCACACGCTGTGCTGAGTGCTCTAATATTGCTCATGCACACACACACACACACACTATCTCTTATCTGTGGAAAAAAAAAAGGGAAAAGTGAAAAGAAAGAGTGAAAGGAAAAGAAAAAAACAGATTCAACAATCTAAAATAGGATATTTAACTGGAGTCTCCTTCTAAAACAAGTTATCGGCCACTTGGAAAATATAACACCTACCCTGACAAAATTATTTTCAGCACTAAAAGTAGCACATAATGTAACATTAATGAAGTTATTTGCCAGCTGGAAAATGTTATGTTTCAAGCACATGGATAGATAATCACCAAATGTCAAATAATTCTGCTGTGCTTTGCAGAATTTTGGATTAAAACTCCTGATTTTGCTCATAAGACCGTCTGTATGGTTTCTTTGATGGAGAAGTTAAGATCTAATGGGTGTTGTGTTTTTGTTGTTTTCTTCCAGGGGCTGCCAACCACCACAGTCAGTCCACACTACGGCCTCCGCTGCCCCCTCCGCACAACCACCACACCTTGTCCCACCAGTCTGCCAACAGCCTGAACAGAAACACCCTGAGAGGGGGACGCAACCCCATTCACGCCCCCGCTCCCGGCCCCGGAGACGGGCCGACCACCCCCGAGTCAGTCCAACTACAGGACAGCTGGGTGCTCAACAGTAACGTCCCACTAGAGACCAGGTGAGAGAAAAATGTATTTATTTGTTGTTGGTTTTTTTTTATTTCCAATATTAAAAAAAAAAAAAAACATTTGAAAAGGAGCGGGATGAAGTACAACTTACATATTCCTGCCCCCTTACTTCATCTTTTTCTACTGATCAAAAAGTCCCATGTCATTTCCTCAAAGTAACTTAACAAATCTTACACATGTTAAAATAAATTCTAAACAATCCTGCACAAAATGCAAAATATTATACTTATCAAAAAATAAACTATC
This sequence comes from Fowleria isostigma, assembly GCA_029814645.1. Taxonomy (NCBI): domain Eukaryota; kingdom Metazoa; phylum Chordata; class Actinopteri; order Kurtiformes; family Apogonidae; genus Fowleria; species Fowleria isostigma. The sequence continues at coordinate 31,506,444 of JAPTGZ010000002.1, forward strand.
CATTTCATAACTGCCTTTTATAACAGTGTTTGACATTTTAAAATAAACTCCATCCATTTCATAGCCATATTACACATATAGACAGACTTCACATCAAACATAAATAGGCAAAAGAAATTCCAGATCCAAATAAACACTCCAATCTATGGAAATATAACCAATAAAAGAAAGCAATTTCACTGTGACTCCACATTGCCTGACCAATCAGCCAATGGATACAGTCCATAACAGAAAACAGGTCAGTTACTAAAATACAAAAAGAGAATAAATGATTACATACCATCAACAACTATTACTGTTGACTCGCGTTCACTGTCATTATATCTCTGACAAATAAGGTTTTTATACATCTTTTTACATTTTGTGGTGTTTTCACACTGATATACAGTTCCATTCTCTTATTTAAAAAATATATATATTACTTAAATTTTTAGTGATATTTTTAGCATTTATAACCAATACTGTTTGGGAATCACATTATTAATAGTCCATCCATTTTTTTCCTTCCTCAGTTATTCCTTTTTTTGCTTTCTTTTAGTCACTGTTTTAGGTTCTGAATAAAGTCCAGTTTCCCCATTTTTTTTTTTTATCAAACTGTTCCTCTTGTAATCTCAGATGATGAGTTCCATTATGCCGATTTCTTCTACAATCTCCATCTACTGTTCCCGGTTAGGAGGATCTACTTTGCCCCATTTCTTTGTAATTGCTTTCCTGGCAGCTATCAGTAGTATTTTAACCAAATACCTATCAGATCCTTGTACGTTTTTCTTGATGTAATTAAAATGACAAAGATAAAGTATCATGTAATTAATAGGGATGTCATATCCTAATAGCTCTTTCAGACTTGTATGTATATTTTCCCAAAACAAAGACAATAACATTTCCAAAATACATGTGAGTGGTCTGCCTCAGTTTGTCCACATTCTCTCCAGCATGGTGATTTTGTATTCAAATATTTATTCTTAACCTTAGGTGTGATAAAAAAAAATAATAATAATAAAAATATATCAAGTTATTCCAAGTACTCCCTCCATATCTATGAATTAGTGGATGTCAATATTCTCCTATTTTAAAGTTGTCACAGTTGAGAGGTTCACCCGATACTGATATCTAGAGCTACTTGGAGTTAGCAGCCATGGAAGCCCCATGTAATCAATAGTGAGGTATGAAAGTTTACATCCCTATAGGCACAGAAGGATAGTGTCAGAGGAAAAAAAATGAAAGCTGAGGAGAATATAGTAATAAAAGTGGAGCCAGTACACCAGCTTTAATTCCTATAGAATGTGAATTATTCTTATACTTCCATGTAGTAGCATAGCTGAAACATCAGCTGTAACGCTTCAATATGCAGTAAATAATATACAAGTTTTCAGTGCTAGAAGTGCTATGGAGTGCTGTGGAGAGTATATCAAGAGGAGCCTCCTACTAATAGTTAATACTTTATAAGTAATTACCCACAATTTACTCTCTATGGAACATTTCAAATTCTGTAACAATCCACTAACACAAGCATGTGATCTTTTACAGACAACAACGAAAGATGCATTCAGACTCGGTAATTAAAAGACTGAATTTGAACCATGTTTTACACTTGAGTATTTATGGATAGGTTGATTTTCTGGGGAGTGGGGTTGGAGGAGTATATCTGCCACTGTATATGTTCGTATAAATTATTTCTATCTTCAGCAGAGACAAAATGCATTCCTACCTTGTGCTAATTTACAATGAGACCATATATATAATACATAAAATAGAAGACATTTAAAATGTATTTTTAAGTGGTGTATAGATTACATCAATTCAGAAATGAACTCACCTTGATCCATAAGCATTAACAGTTACATTTGGCACGAAAATTACAGCTAGACAAATGAAGGTGAAAATAGTGGGAGTAAAGGTTCCCACACACCTCAGATAACAGACAGCAATCTTGAGAGAATCATGGCAATATTTTTGGTCTTGGCCCTAAATCGATGGTCCTACATTGCGTTGTAAGACAACTTTAAAGACAGCTGTTGTCACAGTATTGCGACCAAAGACAGCCTGCGCTTAAATTCTGACAAGGTCAGAAATTTGGGGTGATCATCTCACAGTGTGAGTGCGGCTGTGACCTACGCCCACTAACTGACCGACAGAAATGCAGTATGAAATGACATACTGATCAGCACGACACTGACAATTACAGACCGTAACAGTAAATGCTAACGTTAAGTGCTAACAGTTGCTAACAAGTACTTATTTCAAGCTCTCTTTGCAAAATTGGCATCCCAAGTTGGCCTGTCTTTCCAAACCACGACCCTATTCTCCTGCTCCTTTTTTTGACTTTTTTGTCCTCACATATAAATGCCACAGAGGCAAGTGTTCTTCATATTTTTGTTTTTAATGGATGGATTGCACACACAGATGACATTTCATTCTTGCACATTCACGTCAACTTGCGTACATCATAGGCTGTGATTTAGCTTGCGTTTTAATCATGCAATCTACACACACCATCATACAATGTGCAGAACAGCAAACTTCATGTCCTACCCTAATTCATGTCGTACAGGCTGTTTTGCTGTGAATGTATAAGATTGTTAAAATCACAGTGTGTGGGAGCCTTTAGTCTACTTGTGCTCCTGTTGTTGGGATGGAAATGAATTCCCAGGATGACTCAAACTACATGACAAAAACGCCTGTCGAAGCCTCCTGCTGACTGCGGCTGCTTTAAGCCGTGATGCTTTGCTAAGTGAAGAGGAGGTCGAGAGCGTTGGTCAAGAGGTTCACCATCACCACAGACAGTCATCTCTGTGTACAGCTTGTGCAGACATTAGATATTTACATCCATATTCCCCAGGGAAGCTCAACATCGACTCTGCATTCTTTAATGGCATGAAAGGAAAGTCGACAAAAAGTAGTTGTTTATAAATAAGTATTTCTGTCTGGAAGGCAGAGGGTGCAGTGTTATATTGAGAGGGGGTGTAGAACTGTGTTCAGAATCAGATAACATTAGAAGTTTGTTCTGTGTCTTCATAAAAGGACAAGATAAGAGAGTGAAAAGACTGTGTGTATGTATTGATTAAAACTAAATGGTGCAATTACTTTAAAAATGTTACTTTAACAGCTATAAAAATAGTTAGAATACTTCACAGTCTACACCATTGTGGTTTTGGGATTTAATTTCTAGAATATTCCTCTGTCTTAAAGCCTCTCCCCATTTTTTTCAAATCACATCCTGATTTACAGGTCAGTTTATAGTGATTAAATTTTGTTTTGTATAATAAGCAACACCAATTATGTATTTCATTTTTACTTACTGTTTTGATATCACTGCAGTTTATGCAATCATTCCATCCTGTAACCATTTCAGGGTTCTACTTTCACACAAAGCCTCTATTCATCCAAGATTTCATGATTTGCATGTTATATATACTTTTTTCTTTTATGTGAGGTTTTTGTGTTTTATTTGCATCTCTCTTGAGGATAAGGCAGAACCTGTGTATGTATGTAAGCAACAGTCATGCAAATATAATTAAGTGACTAATATTATGGTATAGTCTACTGTGAAATAGAATCTTTAAAAAAAAAAAATCAGTGATACAAATTTGCGGTCAGCAAAGCAAGCACTAATTTAGAGTCTTTCAAAACATTATTAAAGGAAGTATGTTATTTACAAAAGCCTAAAAACCATAAAGTTGTTTGTGTGTTAGTGACTTAATTAACAAACTAATGCTAGCAAGCTCATAACTGTCTAGGCGTAAGCCAAGTTATCAACGCTCAATTATGTATTCTGCTCCACTGATTACTATCTCATCTACAAGACTCTTTTGTGATGATATTTATACCCCAACATTGCATTGCTCAGCAATGTATTGCCACAAGACAGCAAATTATGATAGCATCATTCATTTTATACTAGATAGTTGGTGAATTTGTACTCTGAAAAGCTCATTTACTTGCCTGTTTGTTTCTTTTAAACTGAACTGATTTTGGTGTGAGATTTTGTTAATGCATGCCTGGACCCTCAGCTCTGTTAACTCACACCCACCTGACAATTTTTTTTTCCTCACTCTGCAAGTCAATGATTGGCACTGTTTGTACAGGCACCATTATTCCTGTAGAAGATTCCGAAATGTTTCTTGTAACATGCAGGGCTGCTTGCTACATGGCAAGAATATCCTGGAAGAGTCTGAAGGCATGATTTTTTTTTCAGGGGGAGTAACAAATATTTTAGTATTTTTGTATTTTAGTATGTGATGTGGTTCACAGAGATTACATAAGTCTGCAGAATGTTGTTTACAGGGTCTCACTTATCACCTCCACTCTATCATTGTAAGTCAATATTTGAGCCTTCCAACTTAAAAGAAAATTGCTGTTAGCTCCTGATTGATGAAAAAAGCTGAAATCCATTCTCCACTTCATTTTCAAGCACAACACACATGTTATGCTGTCATGTGTCAAAGCTATTATGTATGCAACCTGGAGTGAGCAAGCAGGAAATACAAACCATTTCACACACCCTACACATGCGCTTTTGCCTGTACACAAAGAACACTTATCGGGCAAACAGAGCATTCATGCAGGGTATTACTATTCATGAGGCATGCAGTGAGAGGGACACTGCCTACATGCTTGCTAGCATGCTCACTCTCGCGCTCTGAGCATATACTCTGCAAGCTGTAGTTGTGTTTCTCCTGCTGGGTGCTGGGGCTTCCAGCTCTGATGGCCCCAGATAAGCTCCCCTGAGTGCCAGCCCTTTGCAGTATTTATAAGGCTTGGCCATGTTTAATTCAGCCCCACCAAGCTCAGGTCTATGCTCAACCTGTGCTGATGCTTCTCATCGAATGCATGATGGGTAAGAAGTAGCATGGTGGTGAGCAAGAATACCTGGACCTTTAAATAGCACCTCATTCCATTTGCAATTGTTTATCTAGACCTATGTTACCATGGAGATTTATAAGCCATAACACATTGTAGTTAGAAGAGAGATTTTCTTTGCTGAGATATAGCCTTTAAAAATAAAGATGGAAAGCGCCCTCTCCTCATGCATACTGTTCTGACTCCTCACTTTATACATTAAAATGAAAACAGACATACACACTCACACATATACGCATACACTATGCTTTGCCAGTATTTGGTCATGTTCAGGTGGTGGGGTTGGGCATGGCTCAGAGCCTGTCACCATGAATGGAGCCCAGAGCAGCAGACAGAGTTTCCAGCTCCACCCTCTAGCCCAGATTGGGCCCTCTTCTCTGGGCCTGTTGATAGCGGAGGCTGGGTGGGCTGGCTGGAGCTGCTGGAGCTCGTGACTGAGTTAGCGCCAGCCAGGCAGAGCCAGAGAGTCACACCATCCCTGCGCTGGCAGAGCCTATCTTCCATCTCATTAAAACTAGCAGCAAGGAGATGATGAGCACACGTGTGCATGTGAGCAAGTGAAGCTTGTGGTTGTGTGTCCATTTCTGAATCCAAGCATGTGTGTTTTCTTTGACTGTGACTGCTCCCCACTGTAATCATATGTAAATCTTGGCATTTGTTGTCCATTCGTTATAAATGTAGGCGCGCACTTGTGTGTGTTTGTGTTTTGGCTTGACCCAATAGTGTGACAGCGCTGAGAGGATGAAGATTGATCACCTAAGAACACCCCAGGGCTTAGATGACTGGCAGGGAAAGAGAGAGATAGGCACAGCGGTGGGGGGGTGGGGGTG
>JAPTGZ010000002.1:31559031-31571834 GCA_029814645.1 Fowleria isostigma
AATAGAATAGAATAGAATAGAATAGAATAGAATAGAATAGAATAGAATAGAATAGGCTTTATTGTCATTACACCAGTCATTCAACAAAATTACAGGTAGTCTCTGCCAGTGACAGTGCACTTACATCTAATTATCAATACAGGAAGATACAAACATATGGAGATAATATATGAAAGGTTAAGACTTTAAGATTTTAAGAAGTATAAAATATGCAAATGTACTAGTAGTAGTGTAAACAACGTAAGACAATGTAATCATTTGTAACAGTGTTACAGTGTGAACAGTAAAAATAATGTGATTAAACACTAAACAATGTAACATGCGTGTATCAGTGTAGGCAGTGCAAATGTAACTTATGTAAATATAAATTATAACATATATACTGTTTTTGATGCATTCTAAGTTTTCATAGCATTGTAAATCTAGGTGGATATTTCTTGACTTAATCAAAGATTTTAGGTGGTGTAGAAAAGCAGGAAATTAGTTTTAAAGTACAATTTTTTTCCTGAGGGTTAAGTATGCCTCTTACCAAGATTGTGTCCTCATTTTAAAACATAACCCGTGAGTGGAAAGGATGGATGGAAAAAAAACTACATGAGGGACTGGGATATTTTTTTGTCCCTGCATTCCGTGTGCAGATTAGAGAGCGCCGGCTATGACAGAGGGAGAGAGTGCTAATTAGAGTGCTTGAAGGAGAGATAATACAGCAGAAACTCAGCCTCCATCCACTACGCACTATAGCCACAGTTAAGTGCTTTTTTTTTCCATATGTCTATTTTTCATTGAGGCTGCGTGTGGTTCAGTCAGCCAGCCGTAACAGTGGTGAAGGGTTATTAGCCATCAGGGTGAGTTAGCAGTTAGCTACTGGAGCAGCAAGCAGCAGTCCAGGGGAGCCTGAGTGCTATTACATTCTGTTGTCAGAGTCGCTCACAGATGCTGTCAGCCAAATGCTGCTGTCAGGCCACAGATGCAGTGGACATCTGGGGCTAGAGCACGGACTAAAATCATAAGGGGTACACTGTCTGGAAAATGACATTCTTTCACAATTCCCCAGAGAAACTGTAATTTTTACATTTCCCCAAGAAGGAAAGGCATACACATGGTTTGGTATTTGACTATGTTTTGCTAACCATAGATACAGATGTAGGTGTACTACAGTATTGTTTGCAGTGAAGCTGAAAAAGGTGCTAGTAGACAGCACTCTCACAGTGGCTCGTGTGGGAGTTGATGTGTTAACACATTTTTTCTTTTAACAAGTAGGAACAAACTGCACACGCGCAAACAGCATCAATGCACAAATGCATTCAAAAACACTCACACCTCTCCCGTCTCCCAATGCATGTTCAGCCAAATAAGCTGAGAGTCCATCAGCACATGGGCATGACAGGGGAGAATAAATCCACCAACATTGTTTTCACAGCAACAACCAACACGGCCTGCAGGTTTAAAGGCCCACCGGGCAATCTGTCCAATTAACAAGGTTTATAATTAATTTAGCAGCATACGTATGAGAGTGTTAGTTGGGTGTTAGTGCAGGTTTTTCATACAAGTGCTAACTAGCTGCTCCGTGTATCACACCTTTCACAACTTTAAATGAACTTGGAAGGTAATTTTTTCTAAGTTTTTCTTTTTTGTAGTTATTTTGTGTTTCTATCACTTAACCTATCTTTAAACTCCTGTTCTTTTCTCTATGCAGTGTCGGTGGGCTACGAGTACGAGTCATGTGCCAGCCTAATTCTGTGGGAGAAGAGGACAGTGTTTCTGCAAGGCTATGAACTGGATCCGACCAGTCTGGGTGGCTGGTCGCTTGACAAACACCATATACTCAACACACGCAGTGGTATGTACACACACACCCCCGCCCCCTCCATCTTTCCTTGCCTTCTTGTGTATTTTTAGCTTATTTCCCGTGTGTAACAGCTTTACAGTACTGTATTTCTCACCCAACTTGCTATTGTCTAAGAGGGTGTACACCCCACTGTACTTCCTGCGATTCACATGGATTTGGATGGCACTTATTTTTACCTGTCAGTGAGGATTTTCACAGTTTGAGCTTGTGTTATTTCACCTAGTTTGACTCTCTCATCTGCTCCCAGGCCAACTGAGTAAACATGTGCACCTACCAATCAGCAGTAGTGTGTGTGTGTGTGTGTGTGTGTGTGTGTGTGTGTGTGTGTGTGTGTGTGTGTGTGTGTGTGTGTGTGTGTGAGATGCATCACTTGCTATGTCATCTAGAGTCGTTGCCGGGACACAGAAAAGTCATAACAATGCCTGCCTGCTGTGACAAAGAGTGCACTAATGGAAATGTGGTGTACATGTATTTTTAGTGCTCATTATATGGTCTTAGCCTGTACAGCAGAGTAATGACTTTCATGTAAATGGCACAATCCAGCTGTGATATATGTATGAGTTATATAAAGTATGATACAACATCCCTGCTTTAACTGGAACTCCGAATGTTGCAGAATGTCCTCGAACCACCTGTGTTTCTGTCCACTTTTCTGTACAGGGATCCTTCACAAGGGAAGCGGTGAGAACATTTTTGTGACAGAGCAGCCCCCAGTAATCACCAGCATCATGGGAAATGGCCGGAGGCGTAGTATCTCGTGTCCCAGCTGTAACGGGCTCGCAGACGGCAACAAGCTGCTGGCACCTGTCGCCTTGGCAATGGGCACCGATGGCAGCCTCTATGTCGGGGACCTCAACTTTGTGCGCAGAGTCTACCCGTCTATGAACACAACAGGCATCCTGGAGCTGAGGTATGACCACCAGAATATCCCCATAGCCCAAATAAGTTTTTTTTTAAAAAAGGAAGATGAAAAAGAAAATAGGAGGGAATAAAAAAAAAGAGTTAAAAAGAACTAATTAAGTGGCGGTTTGGGATTTGGAGGTTTTTGATGTTTTGGGCAAATACTAGGAAAAAAAGGAGCCTGTTTTGATTCAAGTCAGAAGGCAAAGGAAGATGATGAGGGAAAAATGTGTTATTTGCAGTACCACATGTAGGATGGCATCCTCTGGAAAAAAAAAAAAAAAACATGAAGTGAGACACAGGGGATGACAAGACTGAAGCAGCATTACACAGTGTATGAGATAACATTTCTCGAGGGTGTTTTTACCTATGTTTAAATTTTTCTCCTCACACCATTGGCAGCTATGTGTTTCTCTGCAGGATGTTCTCCACAGACTGTGTGAATTAACATTTGTGTCATTGTGCTTTTATCTTGCTCTTGCCCTTGAAGGAATAAAGATTTTAGACACAGGTAAGACAGCAAGTTCAAAGTTTTTAGTGCGAAGTCTAACAACAATACTAGAAGTAATTTGCTTTTCATTATAATATCAAATCAAGTTAATCATTGACATAATGTTTGTTTTTTTTTCTACAGTAATAACCCAACCCATAAGTACTTTCTGGCTGTGGATCCAGTATCTGGGGCACTGTTTATCTCAGACACCAACTCCCGCCGGATTTACCGTGTTCGATCGCTGGCAGGTGGCCGGCTGGTGTCGGACAATGCTGAGGTGGTTGCTGGTACGGGAGAACAGTGCCTGCCCTTCGATGAGCGCTGCGGTGATGGCGGAAAAGCCACTGAAGCTACACTTATGAGCCCCAAAGGTGAGCCACTTAGTGCAACAGAGCAACCATTGTGACCGCAGCAGACTTTTTCAACTTAATTTACTGCGATAAGTTGATGATTGTGATCTGCCATCGGGAGTAAATTGAAGAAGCGTAAAATTTGCTTTATCAAAATATGGCGTGTGTCAGAATTTGCCCTTTTTTTGACTCGAGTAAAGCAGGACAGAGACAGAAGGAGGTCATAAACCAGGTTAATGTTGAACTTATTAATGGGATTATTTTTGTGGTTCAGTGGATCTTAGAACATTGTGACACCAAACTGTCAAAGATGTCATACTGCCACATTTAATGCCGGTGACACAAGTGTGTGCACACATGGGAACTGCGGATGTTAATATATATGCAGTATGTGTGTGGTTGTTTGTAAGCGAAGATGGGGAAATGGCAGAAGACAATGAGCCACTGATTCTCTCGTACCTGTCACTGGTAAAGTCATCCAGTGTGCATCAGCAGGCCCTCCCTCTACCTGTTTCCTCTCAGTCTTTCTCTCACTATCTCTCTCATTTACTCCGTGCCCTTCGCTGTATCCTCCATCTGTTGTTGTGTATCTCAGTGTGCCTAGAAGTTATTTTAGGGCACGGCTGCCTAGAACAAACACACCTGTCGGAATACCTGCTGCCTGTTAGACCGACAAGGCTGACACTGCACCGCTGGTAAACGATAGAAAGAGGAAGCCGGAAACAAATGAAAAGTCGAAAGGTGGGGGCAACAAAAAAAGCAGTGAGGGGGAGAGGCGTACAGGAAGGAAGTAGAGGGCAGCAGATAACTTGCCACTTTTAAAAGTAAGCATCTTTCTAAAAGATCTGCTTGCAGTCTACAGTCGTCCTCTGGGAGGAGCATCAACTCAGCTCCGCATCCTGATGACTCATCCTAAAGCTAACACTTCTCTAACAGTTCAGCGCCCGTTCCATCACTTTATTCTTTCTCATTGGATGAAACATTGAGCAATTCAGCTGTCAGGACCGCTATTCATTTTCAGCCAGCGGAATGAGTGAAGTTTAATTGACTTAAAATGTCTATGGGTTGCCCCCACTGTTTGAGTTATGCATCTTCAACCATGGTGTTCATCTCTGCTTTGACAGGTATCGCCGTGGATAAAAATGGCCTCATGTACTTTGTGGATGCCACCATGATCCGAAAGGTGGACCAGAACGGCATCATCTCTACTCTGCTGGGGGCCAACGATTTGACTGCCGTGAGGCCACTGAGCTGTGACACCAGTATGGACGTCAGCCAGGTATGAGGAAGTGAAGAAGAGACAAGGAGTAGAGGTGTAATAGATGATGATCAAATGGCCCCCTGAGTGCTGAGCTATGACGATTGTGTGGACAGCAGCCAGCCAGCCACCAGGTCAGGGACAGGCTGATTTAGGGAGGGATTAGAGAGTCCATGGATAAATGAATAGATCAAAAGAGAGTGAGCACTGCAGTCACTTAAAAAATGAAGAAGAGACTTGTCTGAACCTTGGCATCTTTTCAATCCACCTTCTTCAGCACACATATTGTCTCATGTATTACTTCTTATTTTCCCATAGGTTCGCCTCGAATGGCCGACAGACTTAGCAGTGAACCCCATGGACAACTCTCTCTATGTCCTGGAAAACAATGTCATCCTACGCATCACTGAGAACCACCAGGTCTGTACCACGAGGCTGGATCGCCACAGCAAAGCCCTAAGGGTGGACATTTACTGCAGAGTTTTGACAGAATTTAGGCCCAATTAAGCTTTCCCTAAGCAATTTCGTGGTAAAGTTCAAATTTTTTAGCAAGTTTTCTCAAGAAGAACCATCATACTCAAAGTTTTACAGTGGTCACAATATTACTGATTAATTAGCTCCAGGAATGTTTTACTCTCTGGAAACTTTCTTCATTATGGAAGCTAACATAGCCCTAGATGTAATTATCCCTACCACAAAGGCTTTAACAAAATCTCACTCTGTGTTCAATTTGTTAATCGGTTATGGACGGATGTGCTGTAGGGCTGTTCTAGTTTTCAATCTGCTCCAGTATTAGCAAAAACAAACATCCCAAAAGAAAGTGGTATGTTGTGAATATTAACAAAAATGTTGCTGAAAGCTTTTAGAATCCTAAAAAGTTAAATGAATAGGTGCCAGATGCACACTTGAAACAGATTTACTTCCCCAAATGAAAGATGCAGAAAAGCAAACAACAGAATAGATCATGTCTACATATGTTTACTCAGCATGGGTGATATTAAATGAGAAAAGTTGAAAAGTTGCATTTGCAATTGAATGCAGAGCAAAAAAAGTTGCAAGCTTGTTATATTCTATTAGATTTTGCAGTTTTACCGGCTTCCTGAATTTTGGTTTTATCTTTATAAAAATAAAGACATGTCCATCATACACTGATACAGAAAAGGTAAATACATCAGAGGGTTAGTCTGGTCAGCCATCCAGTTTTTTAAGTTTATTCAGTACTGAGAAAACAGTCTGGAATTGGGCCAGTCACTGAGATATGCACGATCTGTTCTATACCAAACCAATCAGAAGTCTGGGGGGGCGGGTGTTTCACAATGCATCGTACACACAGACTTCTTTTTGTCATGTCAAAGTCAGTTCCAAGTCTGCAAATCTCTTTACAACTGTTGTCAGTTGTTTGAGTCAAAAATAAGGATTGAATTACAGATCACACCCTGTATTTTTAAGTTTCTCTGACAAAAGCATCACAACTGTTTATCTGTGATTGGTTTACTCTGCACCTGTTAGTCCCACCTGCATATTTGGATTCAAGCCCCCCGATGCCAGACGGATTTCTCATTGGCCAGGATACCAGAGTGTATGTACAGTGCTCAGCATAAATGAGTACATCCCCTTTGAAAAGTAAGATTTTAAGCAATATCTCAATGAACATAACCTCAGTTTCAAAAAATTTGGACAAAGCTGAGTTTTGTTGAACATTTCCTTAACTGAGAACATGATATGTTGTCTAATGTGCCATAGAAAATGTGGATTCTCAACGAAAACTAAAGGTTTTGTGACAAAGTGTTTGAGGTGGACTAATTTTATGCTGAGCAATGTAGATCCAAATTTCAAACTTACCCCCGTAATGTTCACTTTTTATGTTTGTTTTAATTGAATAGAATACCATTTATTGTCACTGTGTGTACAGTGAAATTAGGAATAATTTAAATAAGTCAAGGCAAGTCATCAGTTTATTTATATTGCACATTTAAAAACAACAGAAGTTGTTTTAGAGAGGAAGGTAGAATAACATTTAGAAAAATCAGGGTAGAACATGAACTACAGCATAAGAAAGCAAAAAAATAAAATACAAGTTAAAAAGAAAATAATTAAATTAAACTAAGACTCAGGGATAGTAATTACAAATAAGCACATAAATTAAAATAAGTAAATAAATAGAGATCAAAACAAGAAAAAAATCTCATAAATAGAGATTAAAACAAAAAATGTGACTCAAATAAAAACAGAATAAAATAAATAAAACCCACTCTTATTTTGGTAACACCTCTACATGTTAGTGGAGTTGTAGCTGCTGTTTGATGATGCACCTTTCTTATTTATGACCTACAGGTGAGCATCATCGCGGGGCGGCCCATGCACTGCCAGGTGCCAGGTATTGACTATAGCCTCAGTAAGTTGGCTATCCATGCTGCATTGGAAAGCGCCACAGCCATCGCCTTGTCTCCCACTGGCATCCTCTACATCGCAGAGACAGATGAGAAAAAAATCAACCGAGTCAGACAGGTACAAGATAAAGCAGAATACAGTTGTTTGGCTAGTGTTTTAGGATGAATTTCCTCGACTAGTAACAGCACAGCTGGTCAGGCTGTGTGGGTGTATTGTAGATATCCTGAAATTGTTTCAGATCTCCAGATGCTATGTTCTGTGCAGGCGCTTTTGTTTTTTTTTTTCCATTCCTCTGTTTTGATAACCCAGGATGAATTTTGCCTTTGGTAAAACATTTTCTTTCATGAAACAGTGACTTTTTTCAAGCTCATCATTAACCATCTCTTCCCCTCTCTTTCTCCTATTTCCTGTCTGTGCATTTTTCTTAGGTGAGCACTAATGGAGAAATCTCTCTCCTGGCTGGCGCTGCCTCTGACTGCGACTGCAAAAATGATGTCAATTGCAACTGCTTCTACGGGGACGACGGCTACGCCCCAGATGCCGGTTTAAACTCTCCTACTTCTTTGGCTGTATCCCCTGATGGAACGCTCTTCATTGCAGACCTCAATAACATACGCATCAGAGCAGTGAGAGCCAATCGGCCTGGTCCTGCAGTCTCAAGTGCAGGATACGGAGGACCTGGGGCGGCGCAGTATGAGGTCGCGTCACCAAGAGAACAGGAGCTTTATGTCTTCAATGGAGAGGGGCTTCACATTCAGACAATTAGCCTTGTGACTGGAGAGCCACTTTACAACTTCACTTATGGTCCTGATGGAGAGCTTAGCATTCTGGTGGATAATTGCAACAATACAGTTAAGGTGAGGAGAGACAGCCTGGGCCAGGGAGGAGGAGCTGGTCTGCTCAGACTCGTTCTGCTGCCAGAAAATCAAGTGGTCACCCTGGGATTGGACCCCACTGGGGGACTGCGTAGTGTGTCAGCGCTGGGCCAGGAGGTAGCTTTGATGAGTTACAGTGGCAATACAGGACTCTTGGCCACCAAAGCAGATGAGACAGGATGGACCACCTTTTACCAGTGAGTATGTGATAATGAAGTATGTGTTTGTGTGTGTGTGTACTACTTTCTTCTACCTAGAGGCCATAAACTATGCAAGAAAAAAAAATGAATGGGTTTTCAGTTTTCATGTTAATCATGTCCTATTGTGCTCACCCGTTTTCTGTCAGTACCTCCACAGTGTGCTGCTGCCCCCTAGTGTTATCTTTTGTAACTGTGATTCCCAATCATTTCTCTTTTATCAGAGAACACCACTTGTTATTTGTGGCCTCTATTTTTGTTGCTGTGGCTGTGTGAGTGTGTTTGCATGTTCTTACAACATGTACAAGTATGAACATGTCCCCCTAGCCAATCATTGTAATCTCCTATCTTCCCAGATACGACAGCGAGGGTCGTCTGACAAATGTTACATACCCCACGGGCATGGTGACGAGTCTCCATCGAGAGATTGAGCGCTCGATCAACATTGACATTGAGAGTTCCAGCAGAGACGACGATGTCACAGTCATCACCAACCTGTCCTCTGTTGAAGCCTCATACACAGTGGTGCAAGGTAGAGATACACTCAGCACATATGGGGCATGCTGTGCAGAAAATGAGCTGGCCATGAATTTTTAAATACTTGTGAGAGTGCATAGTATGGAACACAAAAGTGAACAAGTCGACAAACCAAATATAAAATGTTGTGTTATATTTGGAGCAGATCACGATCTTAATAAAATCCCCAAAAGAGCAGATTTGTATGAAGATCTAGTTTGATGTGAAGCACACAGACTTTAAAACTACTCAGTCTTAGCATTCAAAAACACAGCCACCTCATGTGATGGTGTATATACACAGGCCTGCCGAGCCTAATTGAAAGGCTTGTAATTTTCGCTCAGTTATGTGTATGCTCCAGGAGATTATTTTCCCTCCACATCCGGCCCTCTCTCTCTCACTCTCTGCCTCTCAAGGAATAAAATTACCAATATATAGTTGTTAATCCCAGCTGGGATCATCCAGCTTTTGAATATCATCACAGTGAAATTCATTAACTCATGTAGAGTGAATCCTCCTCATCCCTCAAGCTTTCTCTTCACACACACACACACACACACACACACACACACATACAAATACAGTTCTCAACCAGTTCCCATGATCCCTTAGCTTATTTGGTCTGTTTAGAGAGCAAGAAGGAGTGTAATTGTCTCCCTTTCTTTGTCCAGTGTAAGTGGCACAGCAGAAGTATGAACACAGAATGTGAAATAAAAGACAAAAGGCATCAGAGAGAGAATGAGGTGTAGGTATTCAGTGACCCTCCTGCTTTACGGAAGGAAGCAGGGAAAGTTGTTCACAGAGCTGTAAGTCATTTAAGGTTTCCGCTGCACTGTGTGGGTTTCAGTACGGCTCTCTGCTGACATACTCACTTAACCATCTCCCTCTCTTCCGCTCTTTCTCGCTCTCTTCATTAACTCCTGCACAGTGAATTCTCCTTGGCCCTCAAGCTCTCATTTCTCTCTTCCTCTCTCCCTCGCTTCTGTTTTATTATGAGGTTGCTCAGACAGAGAGAGCAGAGAAGATTTATCTAAAGGCTGTTGCTGCCAAGTCAATGGAAAAAGCTTCACTTGTCTGTTTGAGGCATTGTTAAAATGTGCCTGGAGCTTTATTACAAATTGGCCTTATGGATTACTGTCATTTATGGCAGGGCTTCAAAGGGAGACACCATCTGATCCCCTCACCTTTTGTAAATGAAATAAAAAGGCTCCTCCTCTGCATCTGCCAGATTTTACTGAGCTAAAAAACAATTTTATCTTAGTTTCAATCACTTCATTGTGATCAAGCCGCCTGTTTTCAGACAGACATCAGAGGAAAACTTTAGCCTCAGCATTAGACACAGCCTTATCTGTTTCCATTCTGGTATTTGAGAATGAGTCATTAAACTGCAGAGATTGCAGAAAGATGTCAGTCTTGCCTGTTTCTATTTTGATTCAGAATATTGTTTCAGGAGGAGGGATAAAGGAAACAGTTGTATCAATGGTGTGTTATTTTACACGTGCACTGGGCTTATGACGAGTTTTCTTTTTTTAGTAGATGTTTGGATAAGAGAGAATACACACTCTGACGGAAGTATACATTACACACTATCAAGTATCAATAACCACTTTGTTTTAACATGGGGCATCAGTGTGTGATCGAATTGACTTTGACTGGCTTTTATTGGTTGAACTTGTGGTAAAATCTAGAGTAAACACCAGCTTTTATCAACACAGCCTTGTTGTTTGTAGCTGCAGTTAGTCATGTCTCTCAAACTCTAGGGCTCAATCCAAATAAAGCTTAGGTTCTTTTTTCTTAAATGAAATTAGATCAAAGAAGAAGCTAACTGAAAGACTGAAAGGCTACAATCCCCTGTGCCTCCTTGGCTTCCTGCCGTAGCCGTCTTATTGTTTGCTTTGTTTTTTGTCTGCCTAACAGACCAGGTGAGAAACAGCTACCAGCTGTGCAACAATGGGACTCTGAGAGTGATGTATGCCAACGGGATGGGCATCAGCTTCCACACAGAGCCTCACATCCTAGCAGGCTCCGTCAGCCCTACAATTGGTCGCAGGAACATCACCCTGCCTACAGACAATGGCCTCAACTCCATCGAATGGCGGCTGCGCAAGGAGCAGACAAAGGGAAAGGTCACAGTGTTTGGGAGGAAACTGAGGGTGAGTTGAGTTATTGTAATGAGTCACCGAGCACCTTATTTAAACATCTAACTTACCTTACATCGTAGAATAATCATAATTATTCAGAGCGCCTGCTTTCAACTCATTCTGAAACACTTCATTTGTCCTTCTTAATAGGCTCACGGTCGCAACCTCCTCTCCATTGACTTTGACCGCAACACACGCACAGAGAAGATTTACGATGACCACCGCAAGTTCACGCTACGCATCATGTATGATGCTCAGGGCCGGCCTGCTATGTGGTTACCTAGCAGCAGTCTGGCAGTGGTCAACGTGTCCTATTCTAGTACAGGACAGCTTGTCGGTCTGCAGAGAGGAAGTATGAGTGAGAGAACTGAGTTTGACCCACAGGGACGCATCCTTTCACGTTCATTTGTGGATGGAAAGATCTGGAGCTACAGTTACCTGGACAAAGTAAGTGCATTTGACACTGATACTCTCATCTCTGAATGAAATTCCATTAAGCTAGTAAGAGAATAATCATTTGAATTGCTGAATTCATTAAAATAATACATTTTAATGGTTATGGAGATTCAAATTTGCCAGCTAAGAGCATATTACTTCTGGTCTTGTTTCACAGGAGGCAAGTCACCCGTTGATAATGCTATAATGCTATATTAATCCCTTTTCTGGCTCTCTTTTTGCTTCCAGTCCATGGTACTGCTCCTCCAGAGCCAAAGACAGTACGTCTTCGAGTTTGATGCTTCAGGTCGGGTCACAGCTGTCACTATGCCCAGCGTTGCGCGCCACACCATGTTTACACATGTATCCGTCGGCTACATCCGTAACACCTACAACCCTCCAGAAAGCAACGCCTCCATCATCCATGATTTCAATGAGGATGGCAGACCTCAGGCCATACATTACCTGGGCACCGGCCGCCGTGTCCTCTACAAGTACGGCAAGCTGGCCAAGCTGTCTGAGATTGTGTATGACAGCACTGCCGTCACATTCGGATATGACGAGACAGCCGGTGTGCTGAAGATGGTCAACCTACAGAGCGGGGGCTTCTCCTGCACCATCCGATACCGTAAAATGGGCCCACTTATTGATAAGCAGATATATCGCTTCAGTGAAGAGGGAATGGTTAACGCAAGGTTTGACTACACCTACCATGACAACAGCTTCCGCATCGCCAGCATGAAGCCGGTCATCAGCGAGACGCCACTGCCTGTTGACCTCTACCGATATGATGAGATCTCTGGCAAGGTACTGAAATTTTAATGTTGTTGACGTTGCTTTCTCAATAATAAGGAGGGATGCACTGATTTATTGGGTGAATATCAGAATCAGTCAATATTTGGGTTTTTTTATGAAAGGCCTCCTGTCTGACATGTCTGCTTAGCCACGGTATCTGAGTACAGCCACACAGTTCTGCTCAATAGTACTAAGTTCAATATGTTACAAAACAGATATCGACTCCCATTTATTAGACAAAACGTCAAATTGAGGTACAGAAAAATCAGATACACAGATGTGGAAAAAAATGTTAGACTACCCCATGTTTTCTTCTAATGCCTGGTACAACTAAAGGTAAATTTGTTTGGAGAAATATAATGATAACTGCAAAGGTAGTTCATGAGAGTTTAATTTCAGATATCTATCCATTTTCCATGGTTTTCTTGATAATAAACAAAATCACATAAGGTCTTGCATCAATAGCTATGGCATTGTACTGACAAAAACAGTGCTTTTAGGCATTCCATGTTTTCTATTCTGCCTTTTTTAGTCGCATGATACACACAGGAGTTAGTACTTGATTGCATAACCATTGTTTTTGATGACTTTTGATGGTCTAAT
>JAPTGZ010000002.1:31571934-31583792 GCA_029814645.1 Fowleria isostigma
ATGATACACACAGGAGTTAGTACTTGATTGCATAACCATTGTTTTTGATGACTTTTGATGGTCTAATCATTTTTTTCGTGACTGTAGACATTCTGCCTTTGCTGCCAGATGACTGACCTGTTCTCTAAACCCTTTTGTCCATCCTGCAGGTGGAGCATTTTGGAAAGTTTGGGGTCATCTACTATGACATTAATCAGATCATAACCACGGCCGTTATGACGCTGAGCAAGCATTTTGACACCCACGGTCGTATCAAGGAGGTCCAGTATGAGATCTTTCGTTCGCTCATGTACTGGATGACAGTGCAGTACGACAGCATGGGACGGGTGGTGAAGAGAGAGCTCAAAATTGGGCCCTATGCCAATACCACTCAGTACCGCTACGATTATGATGGAGACGGACAGCTCAGTGGTGTCAAGGTGAATATTCTGTGCAGAGAGAGATGATTATACATGGCTTTGTAGACACTGTTTTATCTTTAGGTTTAAGGTTTGTATTACTGACACCTAATAGGGCTTAAAAACTCCACATTCTGACCTTGTAGGGGTGAGTGAAAAATTCAAATTACATTTTAGGCTTGGCTCGCTTTTTACACATCTCATTGGTTCACCTCTAGGTGAATGACTGGTCTACGTGGCGCTACAATTATGACCTGAATGGTAACCTCCATCTGCTGAATCCTGGAAACAGTGCCCGCATCTTGCCCCTCCGCTATGACCTCAGAGACCGCATCACGCGCCTGGGAGATGTGCAGTATCGCCTAGATGAAGATGGCTTCCTCAGCCAGCGTGGTTCAGACGTGTTTGACTATAACTCTAAAGGTCAGTTACTGAAGGCCTATAACCGAGGGAATGGTGGCTGGAGCGTTGTGTACCACTATGACGGGCTGGGTCGCAGGGTGTCCACGAGGAACAGCCTGGGTCAACACCTTCAGTTCTTCTATGCTGACCTGAACCACCCAACCAGAGTCACACACATTTTCAACCACTCCAGCTCAGACATCTCATCTCTCTACTATGACCTGCAGGTAGGTTTGTGTGCGCTGAGATGCACATGATCTACTAACATCCTGTTGTTATATTTCCCCAAATCAGCGAATGTTAAGTATCTTTTATGTGTAATTTGATGAAAGGGTGATAAGATACATTGATTATTTAAAGTGATACTGCTACAATTTTTTTTACCTTTGTCCTCATACATAATAGATTGGAACTAAAATGGACATTCTCACTGTCTTAATATCAGGGTCATCTGTTTGCCATGGAAGTGAGCAGTGGAGAGGAGTACTATATAGCTTCAGACAACACCGGCACACCACTGGCTGTCTTCAGCAGCAATGGACAAATGATCAAACAGGTAACTCACAACCAGGATTATTTAAAACACAGCATTTAAAGGGTTAAAAAAAAATGTGGCAGTTATTGAGTAGTTGATATTTTTATTTATGGCTCAAGTTAATAAAATAGAAAAAAATGTAAAAGATTTCAAAACAAACTGTATGAGGAAAATTGTGACATTCTGCAAGTGTGTATATTTTGCACACTTAGTGGTTAGTAAGGGCCTCTCTGGAAATAATTGATGTGAAATGCAGCTTGTCATCTTTTCATGGTCACAATCAGCAAATTAAATATAGAAAAATACCTGATTTTCGCAAAAAAAAAAAGCAAAATACAGAGAATAATATGGTAAATGGTTATAGAAAGGTTAAATAGGGAGAATAATTGATTTGGGAACTGACACAAAAGTATCACTAGGTCTTTATGGGTTATAGTTGATGAAAGCTAACACATTAATACTACAAAGTAAATGTGGAAAAATTATTTTAAAAGATGACCCAACAATGAACAAGGCAAACCAAAGTAAATTAGCTTAATTTTAGTGTCCCCATTCAATTTTGCATTATGGTTCTCTGGCTCAATATCAAATCAAAAGACAAAAATTTGAATAAAATGATGATGACATATTAACAGATGGTGGCAGAAATGAAGGGCCAGCGAATGCCAGCCACCGTAACAGACAGAAAAATAAGTTCCAGGCAAAAGCAGCAAAGTACTTTGACTATAACCCTTTCATTTTATTTATTTATGAAATTTCATTGGCTATTAATTTGCACTATTTAAAGATTCACTTTCGATTTAGCTCCAGGTGCTAATTACGGAGCTCAGTTGTGGCCTGAGCAATGTTAATATTAAGTGAGTGCAAGGATAAAATGGCTTTGCACAACAAGGGACCTTGATAAATATTTTTTATATATATAATATTGGATGTTGAGTATCAACCCACCTTTTCATCACAGCTTTTATAAACCAAAGCCTTCCTTATAATGACAAAACATAAATTAAAAAGCAATTACATTTTTAAATTAAAACTAGAAGGATTAATGTGCTTGAAAAACTAACTACAACTAAACTCAAATCAAAAACCAAACTGTCAAAATAATAGAAATATTAAAATTATAACAACTCTTTCCATGAATATTATGGCTAAAAAAAAAGGTGAAGACTCTCTATTTGATTAATTCAGCAACTAAGTATAAACAGAAAATAACTAAAAAGTGTAATAGAAAAAAAGCATTTGGCATCTTCCATGCCACACTGTCCTTGTACAAGGCTGTAAATCCTTATCAGCTCCAGGGACGGTGCTCTGGAATCAACCCTGCGCACTGACCTTTACATCAGAGGGAGCTAAGATTAACTAAAAACACACTGAGTATCCTTGTGTTATCCAGGTGCAGTACACAGCCTACGGGGAGGTGTACCTGGACTCTAACCCAGAGTTCCAGCTTGTGGTCGGATTCCACGGCGGGCTCTATGACCCCTTGACAAAACTGGTTCACTTCACCCAGCGGGACTACGATGTATTGGCCGGGCGCTGGACCTCGCCTGACTACAGCATCTGGCCCAAGATCGGGAAGGATCCCTCTCCATTTAATCTGTATATGTTCAAGAACAATAACCCCCTCAGTGACATGCTGGATGTCAAGAACTACGTCACAGGTGAAACACTGATATGTGTGATTACAACAGGGTCGACATTTTCAGCTCTGTTACAAGACTGTTGTTAAATGTAAATTTGTCTAAAGTACTGTGAGTGGATAAACTAAAAAGCTCAAATCTATCAGCGTTACATTGACTAAGTGTAATATGGAGCAAGAGGAACAGTACAACACAATGAGGTACATGTAGATCATCAGAACAAGCTGATTTAATGTCTTATGTCCTGACTTTAGGACTAATGTCTTGAGGTTTAGAAGAAACAGACGGTTAAAGACATAGTAGTTCCTCAGTATGACTGTGTTCTACAGATGACTGATTTGCATTAAAGCAGATTAGGCACACACGCTGAGTTTTTGTGTGATAAAGAATTATTCATTTGCCAGTGTATTCAACTTCAGCAAAGTAATTTTCCTCCTGTCTGCCGCTGTAGATGTGAAGAGCTGGCTGGTGATGTTTGGCTTCCAGCTCAGTAACATAATCCCAGGGTTCCCTCGACACACGCTCTACTTTGTAGAGCCACCGTTTGAGCTGCAGGCTACCCAGCACTGTGAAAACGGACAGGTAATGCTGTGCAAAAAATATGACTCACTATGTTCATACCCAGTGCTAAATCTAGTAACTCAGTTGATGAGTTTGAAAATTTGGAGCATTTTTCTGTTAGTTTTTATTTCACACAGTAACACAAACTAACTGAGAATGTTTCCTCCTCTTATTGGTCAGATGGTACCAGAGGAAGGTCAGGTATTTTAAATAAGTGCATATTTCTGTGAGAAAAACATTTCTCCACTAGCTGTTACTACTACAACAGACTGTACAGTTGGTGTGCTCTGCCTCATCCCAGTATGAAAAGCTCACCTACCTACAGGAGGTGTTCACCTTAAACATGCAGTTGGGCTGAATAGAGGTTGGATCACACTACTATTGGACACTACAAACGGCCTTTCTTCTCACTACTCTCTGAGCAGTCATGCGGATCTGCACACAAGTGCGATTACTGTGTTCACACCTGCCCAAACAAACCAAGCCAAAGGAGGAAACGAGCTACAGTTCAATGCAAACAGACTAAAAGCTGCTAGCGTGACAACACTATGACAGTAATGGTTTACTGTAAAGTAACTTTTTTCAAATGTGTGACAATAACAAACCAAACTTTCTAAAACTTTCTCTTTCAGCTCATCACTGGTGTGCAGCAAGCAGCAGAGCGCCACAACCAGGCTTTCATGGCCCTGGAGGGTCGCCTGCTCAACAAAGAGCGCCGCAGACGCAAAGACAAACCTGGCCACTGGTTTGGCACCAGCGCTCCCATCATAGGCCGGGGAGTGATGCTGGCACTGAAGGAAGGCAGAGTGGTGGCAGGTGTATCAGCCTTAGCCAGCGAAGACAGCCGTAAAGTAGCTCTCGTGCTCAATGGCGCTCAGTATCTTGAGGGCACCCATTACACCCAGGATGGGAAGGACTGTCATTACTTTGTGAAAGTGGGCTCTGCTGACAGCGACCTGTTGGCCCTGGGGCTTACTAATGGGCGCAAGTCACTGGAAAGTGGTATCAATGTGACAGTAAGTGGACGATCAAGGAGAGGAGTGACTGTTGAGTTTGCAGCTCCATCGTTAGTATTGAGCGTTCGGTATGGTCTAGCTGTCGACGTGGTGGATGAAGAAAAGGTAAGACTGTTAGAACTGGCCAGGCAGAGGGCCCTTGCTGGGGCCTGGGCCAAAGAACAGCAGAGGGCCAGGGACGGGAAGGGGGGCAATCGCGTCTGGACAGAGGGAGAGAGACAGCAGCTTCAAACAACAGGCAGAGTACAGGGCTACGATGGCTATTATGTACTGCCTGTGGAGCAGTATCCAGAACTGGCTGACAGCAGCAACAACATCCAGTTCCTCAGACAGAATGAGATGGGCAAGAGGTAACAGCCCACCTGAATGTGCTTGAAGGGCAGACTCTCCCCTCTCCTACTTTCACTTCTCTAAATTCTACTCCTTTTTCCTACCAAGGCTCCTCAGCCCTACCCCTTGACAAAACCCATGGAGAATTAACCAACAATTGGGGTTACTTATGGAACGCTGCAGGGACTTTTAAAAAGAATGACTTATCAGAAAACATATTCTTGTTAATTTTACTGCCACAGGCAAAAAATTTAAACTTTAGTCAAATCGTTCTTTTTTTGAAAAAACTTTGAACAACTGAAAAAGCACTGAAGAACTTTGAGAACTGTTGCTTAATGAGTAAGAAGATTCCCCTTTTTAAAAAAGATATTGATATTTTCACCCATATTTTTTGGGTCACACTGAGCGCAGTCATGACAGCTACAGAATACACAGTGAGTTTGCACTGTGCTGGCTTCTGCGATGAAGGCTTGTACGTCTCTAATAGACACTGAAGGCAAAGGGACCAAAGTGGAGACACAGCCACTCCAGAGTGCAGCCAATTACAGCCACCGATCAAAGGATGACGTCATAAGTAATGACAGACAAGTCAATGTCAAAGGTTGTCCAATATTATGAGTCGTCTCCCTGTCTCAGGCCTACCATCGTCCACCACGGACCAGTCCTCTGCTGCTGAGGCAGCACATACATCCAACCAAGCAACACACAAGTGAGCGGCATCCTTGAGCAAATCCAAGCTGTTAATGGACTTTAAAAAAAAAAGGAACTTTTTAAAAAAACAACATCAAAAAAAGATGACTATATTTGTGGACAGTGGTATCACACAGCATTGTTTATTTTGAAATGGGGAGAGGAATCATACTACTACATATGTGTCCGCCTACACTAAATTTCAGGATGTTGCGTATACTGTAGATGCCGTAGTTTTGTACGTTTCAGTCGCGGTAGAATTGTGAGACTTTCACCAAGGCACTTCTGTACAGAACGATCAAACACACAACTCACAGAATCCAGAAAACATGCGAAGTTAGTATTTATTTTATTTTATTCTTTTTTATTTATTTATTATTAGTACTATATGACAATCATGAATGAGTCACCAGTTCTATTCAAAATGAACATTAATGGATGAGTTTATTTTCTTTTGTAAAATATGTAAGAAATGTTCATTTTGTTTTTGTATTAATTTCAGTTTGCTGCCAGGGCAAATAATAGTCACTCTCAAAAAGAATAATTTATGTAATAAAGTGTTTTAAAAAAAAAAATGGTTTATACTTTAAATAAAGTCTTTAAAACTGTGAAATCCGTTTTTTCGAAATATATTTCGATGTACAGTGTATAGACCTACCTTTATGCAGCACAGTAGAATATTGTTCAGAATATCAAGTTTTATATTTCTAAGAGGAAGTGGCTTGTAATGTGCAAAATCTTTAGCTGGTCTTACTACTCTAGAGTTTTGTGGCACTCTAATATTCCATATCTACAATATCAATCCCCAGTTTGTTGTTTTTGACTGTTTTTTGTTTGGAAGCAGAGATATTTCTGTCCTAGATCCCAACAGCAGTAGCAGTAATGGATCCTTCTCACTGTGAAGAGACTCGTGATGGATGTCATAATGTACCAAATCAGTATTATCAAAGGGTGATTCTTAAACATTCACTGAAACGAGACTCTTCTGAGAACCTTATCAATAAAACATAATTGTTTACTTGAGAAATGTGTAGTTCACTTCTACTTTCATCTCATTTTTGTGTTTTAAGATTATTCATGTTCTTTTTTTTTTACCCTCAGCAGTGATTTCTTCATTTCCTGTATGGCATCTTCTAAGTCGATTTAGTACAGACAGGTTTGTGTTTTTTCTTGTTAATTAATTACGTATTAAGCTCGTGGTTTAAGTACTAATATTATAGTTTGGGAAAAAAGTGCCACTAACAACCAAGCACAATTATTTTTCTCTTCTCTCTAACCATACTGTTTACCTCTCTGAACACACATAGGGATCAGTATTTCTGACACAGATGGTTGATCAGCTCAGACATGTCTTTGAGTGTCCGTGGAGAACATTATGTTTAACTGAGTGCCTTCACAAAAGCATTTTAGATTCATCTTGCAGGAACTACAGATGCTGACTGTTCAAGGAGGTTTTTATATAATGTACTACACTGAAGGAATCACCTAGACAAAATACTTGAGATTCATTGGACATTGCAAAACCCCAAAGCCAAATACACATATGACAATGCTGTTGATCTCGTATGAAGTAAATGTAATAAACCAGTTCCTAGAAGTTTGAAATTTAAATGTATGTGATATAAGGTGAATTTAGCTGAAACATATAAGTAAACAAAATCATCTAATGTGTCAAAAAAACTACATTTACTAAGTACTAATTTGCAAATTTCTGAACCCAGTGATAAACAGGTTCTATAGTTGTCAACAACTGAGGTTAATATGGTACAAATAGCTATTAATGTAATAAACTCCTTACTTTAATATTCAGCATATTCATATGTAATGTTTATTCAATGGAGTGATATAACATCTTTATATATTTGAGTTGAATTCCTGACAGTCAAACCATATTTCAAAGTGAGGTTTTCACATAGTTGTGCTTATAACTTTACATACTCTGACAGAATGTACATAGGACGGTCTTGGATGTTCCACCATGACAATGACCCAAAACACAAGGCCAAGTCGACCTGGCATTGGCTACAGCAGGAAAAAAAGTGAAGGTTCTGGAGTGTCCACCTCAGTCTCCTGACCTCAGTATCATTTCTCCACTTTGGGGAGATCTTTCAAACATACAGTTAGTTCATGCAAGAAAACCCAAAATTTTAAAGGAACTTGTTTTTCCAAGAAAAATGGTCAGCTTTACCATCTGAGAAAATACAGTGCCCCATCCACAACTACCACAAAAGACTTGAAGCTGTCATTGATGTTAAAGGGGCGCAGCCAATACAGAGTATTAAGAACTAGGGTATCTAAACTTTGGATCAGGGTCATTTGGATAGATTCTGCTGTCAGTATGATTTTAAAAAGAGCAAACACATTTGTTTCATAATAAATGGCCAAAAAAATCATAAATTCTGCTAAGGTATGTAAATCTATGAGTACAACTGCATTTAAATATGTATATTTACCAACATCTGTGGTAGGCATTTTTAATAAAGGATCAAACATCTTGTAGGTATGATAGAACTACATGAATACTACACAGGGTTTCAAAACAAAAGCTAATATAACATTTTATTTATTAGATTTCAGCAACAGAATACATGTTGCAAAGTATCCTTGAGTTTCTTTGCCATTCTGCACAAATTTCAGTCTAGTCCAATGAAAAGTAAGTGTTTGGTGAGGTTAATGAAGATAAGTTGTGAAGGACAAACAAAATATCT
Source organism: Fowleria isostigma (assembly GCA_029814645.1). Taxonomy (NCBI): domain Eukaryota; kingdom Metazoa; phylum Chordata; class Actinopteri; order Kurtiformes; family Apogonidae; genus Fowleria; species Fowleria isostigma. Next base: position 31,580,215 of record JAPTGZ010000002.1, read on the forward strand.
GGTGCTGTAGAATTTTGCAGAGCCTGATTAACTTTTTCAGAGGATTTTTCTGAAGAACTTTAATTACACTGACTGGGACACCAAGGTAAGTTTGATATGGAACAAGTCTGCAGTAAAAGTATACTGTTAATGCATACACATTAATGGCATGTTTAATGTAGTAGTTTGTGGAAATAAGCTTTTTTGTGCTTCTTGAGCAGACTAATTTATGCATTTATCATTTTAATTAAATGTGGAGTAAGACATGTACACTGCTCATATTTGAAATGTGGTAAGAGTTCACTCCTTAGAATTACAACAGTTCACATTTTGCAATAATGGATCGTCACCAGCTTGGTGACTAGGACTAGGATTTCAAAATACAAAAAGAGGAAACTGCAGAGACATAAAGAAGAGAGTAGGCAAATTATTGAAACTGTATTTTAATTCAGACACGCTCTTCCTCAGTGAAGACCACAGCCTTCAAAGGCAAAATCTGTGTAAAATTCTGGCTTTTATGTTGTTTTGGTTTTTTTTACAAAAGCAGATGTCAGTTCTAGACCATGGATACCCTTCATGAAACTTTCTTCACAACAAGGAGTAGCACTTGGAAATACGTCGAGCATATGCCTGAACAAATAGATCAAAAACAATAGAGGGGCTACTCACTGAGTCATTTTTTGACTGTTAGCTCTGTTTTTGGGCTATGGTCTTAAACTTTCAACCGCCAGTTTGAATTTAAATCCTATTTTTAGTAATTTGCTCCCTCTGTTATTGTCTCTTGCATTTTGAAGGCCTGGTTCGAGGAAAAAACTATTAGACCATCAGTCATCAAAAACAATGGCTATGCAATCAAGTACTAATTCCTGTGTATCATGTGACTAAAAGACAGAAAACATGGAATGCAAAAACACATTGTTTTTGTCAGTACAATTCCAGATATTGAAAGAATTTGTGATTTTGGTTATCAAGAAAACCATGAAAAATGGTTATCAGCTCTGAAATTAAGCTCTCATCAGCTATGTTTGTTATCATATCTGTCCAGACAAATGTATATTCAGTTGTACCAGGCATTAAAATGAACAAGAAATTAAAGAAAACATAGGGTGGTCTAATAATTTTTTCTGCTACTGTATCCGCTTGGTTATGATTCACCTTTGCAAAATGTAAATTGTAATGTTTTCCCCAGCTTATGCCATTAGGAGTGCATAAAAATACATTAAATATCTTGTGTGCTACACATTTTATTAAAACATTATTTTAGCTGTTTAACTTATTTTTTTCTGAAGCAGCAGTTAACCTTGTAGTAAACAACATCCTGTACTACTCACTGGGTTATAAATAGCAAAATAGATCCAGTTCAGCCTGTCCTCTACTGTGTGGTACTGATCTATACTCTCTAACATGCTGTAAACTCTGTAACACACACACACACACACAATGAAAAAGCACAACTGTCAATGTTTCATGGGAATAAATTATTTTAATGCAATATTTTCATCTAAAGCAAAAAGGCATTTAACAGGACATTTGGTTTCTTCTGTTTAGTAGTATTCACAACATGTTATTAAATATTATCAGTTCTATCTCCAATAAAAATAACATTGCCATAATTTTTCATATCAAGATCAACATGAAAAAGAAAAAAAAAAAACGTGATCACTGAGCGCATAAATCACTGTTATCTTTAAAAATCCATTCGATTTATTTTCATGATTTCACCTGAAGACTTACATTGGCAAAAACAGCTTCTGTGCAAAAGAAAGGGATACGATTCAAGCATCAGCTTCTTAAGAGCACCCTGTGGCTAATTAACAGCCCAGGTCTTGGAGGCCTTTAAAAGGGTGGAGGGCTTGGATAAGGGGCTGTCCTTCAGGGACTGGAAGTAGCGGGGGCTGGAAGGAGGTAAGGGAAGGATTGGAGATGGTTGAAAGGGCAGGCAGGAGTCTTATCTTACAGAGGTAATTATCATAAAGTGCCAAAGAGCCTCACACTAGTTGATCCTGAGATCCAAGTATACTGTATGTGTTGTAATGGTGTTGTGTAACGGTGTGTTGGTGTCAGAGCCTGAGATCCAGTGTATGGTTAGAAGCTCGGTTACAAGCTGCTACAGAGTAGCCCCTGGACAGGGTCGGTCAGACAGTCGGTCAGCGCTGTAGGCTTCACATCAGTGTAGAACAGGTGGCTCTGGAAACAGACTTCCATATGCAATCAAGGCTTTTATTTATAGACGAGCAAAAAGACTTGCAGAGGAAATAGAGGGGCTGTAGTGGGGGGAGTGCAGGGTTTACAGTTCGGCAGATCGGCGGTGGGGGGAGGGGTTTNNNNGAAACGGGGGGGCAAGGGGGTAATGGGGGTCAAAAAAAATAGGGAACAGCGTTATGTCAGCATGTCCCAGAGACAGCAGCAACACAGAGCTGTCCAGCAGGCTGTCAGGCATGTGTCTCCTGTGTCATCTCTTCTGCGATCCTCCACCACGTACACTGGAGACAGAAAGAACCGGCAAATTAAAATGGAAGTGTGAAGAAGAAAGGAGCCAGACAGGGTTAACAAGGTGAGATATAGAGGAGAAGGAATGGAAGACATTTAAATACACAATTATGGATTCTTTTTCTGGTATTGTACGAAACCAGAGATAATTCTATGAATTACACAGTCTTCAGTTGAGTTCAAGTGGAACCATGGCTGCTATGATTTTCCTCTAATTATGCTCATCACGGGAAGCACATCACCATGGTAATGTCACAGCATCCCAGAGCCATGATCAGACAGCATTACAGTTGGGTAACATGAGCGCTGCTCTGAGGTATCACTGAGCAAATGAAATGATAGCTTTCAGAATTACACACACTCCAGTCCTGTCACAGCTCCTCTCTCTACTTCACATACAGTCAAAGATGAGTACAGCTGTGGCTTTATTTCACCTTTCATCACCCTATCTAAAGAGTCGCTTGTAAGGATAATGTTACCTGTACGCACTGTTGGGTGTCTGTTTCATACAAAAAAATCTAGTAACAGGGTCTGAATAAATACATCTCCCCATCCTAGTGTGTTTGTGTTTAATCATTCATGTGAAGGGAAACATTCATCCTGCTTTTAACAGCCAGGTGCAGTGACTCATGACATGGGTGCCTGTGTTACTAAGGCGACAGGCTCGTAATGGGTAAAAGGTAACGCAAGCTTATCCTGAATTGTGGTCATAGCAGACAATAGAGGGAAACAGGTTAATAATCAGCTGATATTTAAATAATGAGGCAATGACTCTGTAACTCCTTTCATAGTAGAACTTGGCTCAAACACAAGTTCGTAACACCCATATTTTCTAATGCACACAGTACAGGATACTGTTCCTCAATTTTCTAATATATTATTCTATTTTGTGGTGGTTATTACAAAACACATTCATTTACAAAAAGGTTATAACATGCTGCACTTTCTTATAACTATAATGAAAATAATGTATTCCTTCATGAAAGAGTTAGTTTAGAGTTTTTTTCTTCCTGCGTCTCCTAGAGGACAGATGTGTCGCTCTGCTCTCTCCCTAACTCTACCTTCCCCTGCTTTTTGCTTTGTCTTGTCTCGTCTATCCCTCCACCAAG
>JAPTGZ010000002.1:31712546-31731193 GCA_029814645.1 Fowleria isostigma
CTATCTATCTATCTATCTATCTATCTATCTATCTATCTATCTATCTATCTATCTATCTATCTATCTATCTAATTTTAACACTGCAGGGTTTTAGGATCACGTGGGATCGCACGGTTACTTTAATTTTTAAATAAAGGCAAAAATGAAAATGTAGTGAAACGCTGCAAATACAACGCAAGTGTCTTGAACGCAGCCCGCGCCGAGAACTACAGTAACACTAACTACAGTTACTTTCATTTTTTTCATCCTCCTCCTCTCTCGTCTCGCGATAGAGCCGCGGAGTGGTTTGACGGGCAGTCGAGGTTGCAGCAGGCAGAGGGAGACGGTGGAAGGTAAAGCAGGGAGGCAGCATCATGGCGGACAGAGACAGTGGCAGTGACCACGGAGGGCCCACCGCAGGCCCCGGCTCGCTGCCTCCGGGTACGATGGGTGCCATGTCCCGGCTGCAGCACGACACCGAAGAGCTCGCATCCAAGCGCGTCGACATCCAGAACAAGCGCTTCTACCTTGACGTGAAGCAGAATGTTAAAGGCCGCTTCCTAAAGATAGCCGAGGTCGGAGCTGGGGGAAACAAGAGCCGCCTCACTCTGTCCATGTCGGTGGCCGTGGAGTTCCGCGATTATCTCGGGGACTTTATCGAACATTACGCCCAGCTGGGTCCGAGCAACCCGGACATGGTGCAGGATGAGCCCCGGCGGGCGCTCAAGAGCGAATTCCTAGTGCGGGAGAATCGGAAATATTACATGGATCTGAAAGAGAACCAGAGGGGGCGGTTCCTTAGGATCCGACAGACCGTTAATCGGGGGCCTGGATTGGGAAGCGCGCAAGGCCAGACCATCGCTTTGCCGGCGCAGGGTCTCATCGAGTTCCGTGACGCTTTGGCCAAACTCATCGATGACTACGGCGTGGACGAGGAGCCGGCGGAGCTCCCGGAGGGTACCTCGCTCACGGTCGACAACAAACGCTTCTTCTTCGACGTGGGTTCGAATAAGTACGGGGTCTTCATGCGGGTCAGCGAGGTGAAGCCCACGTACCGGAATTCCATTACAGTTCCATGTAAAGTGTGGTCCAAATTCGGCAACACCTTCTGTAAATACGCGGAGGAGATGAGAAAGATCCAGGAGAGGAGTAGAGAGAAACGGGCCTCCGAACTGCTACCTGAGGGCCCGCACGGCGGAGATGACGGCGACGATGACTGACGCGGATTTTTGGGAAGCAGAAATGAAACAAACCAAGACAAAACTGAACTCTGAGATGAAAACGATACTTTAAACTGTAAAATAGAAAGAGAATTTCAAAGGGAATCACCCCACACACACAACCTCCACAGACATGACAGCACCTCTGCTGTCTCCTCGCTCATTTTACTGGATGTCACCCCACTTACCACCCATGTAACAGTAAGCCGCTGCTATCAAGGATTGAACTGTAAGATATGAACTGTTTCCTACTTGATTTAAATGACAATGAACAGAGTGTTTATATCTCTATCAAATGACAGATTTTGCACACATCAAAGCTATTTCGAAAAAAAATGTTTAGATGTTTTCAAACTGGTAATATACCTACTAAGATTTAACCGAAAACAAAACCAGAGGTCTATTATATAAAATAACAGTCTTCATGTAGAACAAATATTTGACATCAGCACAAAGAGAATATATTATGGACTTTATGAAACCAAAATCTGATATCAGATGTATAGTTTATTATAAAGGTACGCAGAATAAATATGAAAGCGCTCTAAAAGTGTATGAATTGCAGAACGCAGCACCACAGGCCTGTAAACACCTGTCAGCATGCGTGTAGGCTAATGTTTTGAAAAGAAGTTTGGCAAAGTAGGCTATAGTCTTTAATTTGACCTAAAACATAGTAGGCTAAAGAAAGCATTTCTATCACGCCATTATGGAAAGGTTGAGACTTAAAAATAAATAGCCTATTTTGTGCACCTCAAACAAATGGGATAAACTTATCTCTAAGCTATTACTATATTGAATATCAGCCCTCTTGCACCATGTCCATATAAAATTAAATGAAAAAAGTGCTAACTTAGATGTACTAATTATGATTTTGTGAATCAGCTGTAAAAAAAATCCTTATTAAGATACCCACGTTTTCAGTGGGTTAAGTTTTTCTTTGTTACTTTGTGTTTTTTTCCTCTGGGGGGGTGGGGGATGCAAAAGGATAAGGTCCACTTGTGGGAGCGCAAAGCGCAGAACAAAAAAGTAAAAAAATAAAAGACGCGTCAGCGCAGCGCGCGGCGAGGCAACGCATCCTCTCTGACGTCATTACGACCCGTGCCTTATACACTCCACTCGTTTACGTGTTCTCACGTGGATGGTCTGTGACCTCGACCGCTGTACGTTTTCATTTACGAGTGCTGTTATGTAGGCAGAAATTTATACTCACCAGGGCTGCGAGATTCACACCTCTGTGGTGCATGGAGCATGGGTGGCACCACCAACACTAAGCTGAATGGTGGGCCAGTTGTGGAAGTGGGCAAATACAGGGCCCCGAGCCAAAGTGGGCCCTTCAGATAGATAAGGTGCTGCCAAACTAACACTTGGAGACGGGGGGGGTGGCTCAGGGTCTTATGACCCTGGTACCCAGATTCCATCAGAGCGCCCCTGGCTGGGTGGCTTCTCACAGAGTAGATATGTGTCTGAGCAGGAGTACGACCCAGGATCTACTGTTTGCGGCACCACTGGGTGTCAGCAGGGATTCATTTGGAAATGTTACGGGTGGCTTTGCACACCATATGCACCATGATGTATAAAACAAAAAAACAAAACAGCAACAAGAAAACAAAATCAGGAGCGGCTGGATGAGGCTATTCGTCAGAGCTGAGATGGATGCTGTTAAAAAGCCTGGCAGTCAGCCAGCCAGGCGAGCCAGCCGGCCGGTCCCATGCAGTCAGTCTGAGTGCAGTCCAGTGGATGTAGAGGCCTATCAGTGCAGGGCCAAGGCAGTATCTATCTCTTTATGGTGCTACAGCCCCTCGAACGCTCATTGGGGGCCTCGCCGCTCAGAATATGTCACTTTTGCATTACTGTTATTCTGATGCTCTTTTTTTTCTTCAAAGTTCTCTTCTCCACATTATGTTGTCCAAAACATGTCAGGTTTCTCCCTCCAAGGTAGAGGAAGTCACTGACCAGTGTAGGACGTTTCATATTAGTGTGCAATATTGTGTACGTGCCAATCACGGCATTGTATCACGTGTATAGACTATAAAAAGACGAAAAAATGTATAGGCTATGTGACCAGTAGATATTTGAAAGCATGATGATGAGGTTGATGAATCTCCATTATTTTACCGAAATGTGAAGTCTTTCTTCTCAAGCACTTGCTCTGAGTGAAAAGGAGTCAGAGCAGTAGTGAGGTATTTTCCTGTCACGTTCTGTAAACCAGTAGGCTGCCTTGTCTGTCTATCAGTGCGCGTAGACTAGTTCGGGTGTTTCATGTTCCCTTTTGGAATCACTGCAGAGAAAACCCTGTCCTTCCTTTTTCCTCCCTGTACATGCAGTCAACAACCTCTGTCTCTATGTCAGCCCTTCTGCAGTGGCCTACACTGATGTTGAAAAGTATCTTGGAGGCTCTGGTCCAGGGCCTGACACACACACACACATACACACACACACACACACACACACACACACACACACACACATACAGTCTCCCCCTGTTGAGGCCTCTTGTTGCTATCTGAGTGTTTGGGAGGCCTCGAAAGTATTTTGAATGGTGTCTAGAAATGCACAAGGCCTCCTGTCATTAGAAGCCAGGAAACTGTGTGTTTGGAGCCTGTGCGCGACCCTTTGCTCACCTAAGACTGCCGAACGCACAGCAGGTGAACAGCTATGATCAGACTTTGGTTTGTCTGTGGTTTCCCTTGAACTAGGGGATAGCAATCAGCCACTGTAGACTGGAAGAATTGAGGAGTTTGTCGTTGTTTTTACTGTAAGAATTACAATCCCACTCTCCAATGTGGGCAGACACTGATCTAAGGTCAGCTACTCTTTTCCTGCTCATATTTAGAAAGTTTACAAAAGCCCTGGTTCTTTGTCAGTGGAGCAAATCTTGTTTCAGTGTCCTTCTCAAACAAAAATCCCATTCCATCTCCTTAAACAGATCAAGCTCTGGTTTTCAGTTTTTGTCCCAGTTAACAATAAATATTCTCTAAATTATTAGATGACTTTTATTTAAAGTAGGTTGGTCTGTAAGAGCTTCTATGACTGAGTCTGTTCACAGGCCCTGTCAGAGTGGCATGCCACCTAGCTGGCATGAAAGGGAAACACAGACTGCACGGATGGCAGCTTTAGAGGCCTCAGCTGGATAAAAGCTGCTAATGTAGTTATAGCCCGGGCCTGCCAGACATGTGGAATAGCTGAGGCCCGTGTAAAACAGAATCCCCCAAAGCATACCTGGGCTGAAATGGTATCAGAAGCTTGTATCAGTGATAGTATCTGGTATTAAAACCCACATGTTTGCATTCAAAAGTTGATCTGTATTTGATTGGTCATGCCTGTGGCAATCAAAGCCGAGGAAAACGTTCACAAAAATCCCATCTGTTTCTCACAGGACTTTTTGGCCCAGGTTTGTCCCTGAGTGTGGGTGAAAGGCCTGATGAAGCCTGGCACTGCACTGTATGGGTGTACCAGCAACAACCTCCCATGACCTACTGACCTGCCTGTCAGATACATCTGGTTAGGACTTTTTTTTTTCCGTTTGAGAGAGTCAACAGGAGATCTGTCTCTCCTTTAGTAGGGATGATTATTTCCCCTCAGCACGCCCTTTGAATTAAAAGCCTATTTCCACCCAACAACTCGTCACCTATGACTATGTGCCCTGTGAAGCACATTTGAGGTCAGTCTGAGTTCATCTGGAGTTCAGGCTGGCTTGTTGTGATACAGCACTTATTCCCCAAAGTGTTTTAGCTTTAGCTTGATTGAATTTAGGCCTCCAGGAGGTTCATGCTACATGAAGACTGGAAATACAACACTTCCTTGCTTTTTTTTTTTTTTTTTTCCACTTTCTCTAATGGCCAAATATAAGGGGAGCCTGAATCTGCTAACTGAGTTCACTTTGTGAATGCCTCACTCTGTGAAACGCACACGTTTTCTTTGTAAAAGATTGTTTTGTTACAGACTATAATCACCAGGTGCTACTGGGTCAGTCGATTCTGTTGTGAAACATGACTCGTCCATTTTGGGTCATGGCTAAAATTAAAGTTACACACAGGAGGGGGCACTTGTGATTTTGCTGAAAGTAGCACGGTTGGATCTGATTCCTCAGTTTATGAAAGCTCACCCGGTGTGACAGCAGAAGTTGGAGTGTGTGACCTTGCAGCCATGTTGTGCCCACATTGCATGGTCATCCAAAATGGTCGGCAGATGTTTTTGTCTTGTTTTCTGTAAAGCGTCAGTGGTCAAGCTGTGTGCTGTCCTCAGTGGTTCTGGCTAAGTTCAGTGTACATCGTGAAACTGTTTGCATTGGCGAGAATACTGTTTGGTTTTATTATCCAGCTGTAGCCATCATAGCAATTCTTAATCATGATTTCACACTGCCTCCTGTCTATTACTGTTCATTTGAGCAAATTCCTGTTCAAAGACATACATTTTGTTGTTCAAAGAGGCGACCAAACCATTCCTATTGCATTTCACTTGATAAAAAAAAACAAAAACATTTAAAATTACAAAAGTAATTTAACAGTGCAGCGTTGCCTGTTGCTGAATTCAGACTGCCATAATGGCTACAGCTGTGGGTGCTTTGTCTGCTTGTTCATCCTATTTTGAACAGGGCGATTATTGTTTCTGACTGCATCAGAACAGCCACATGCATATGACTTATGACAGCAAACTTCCTCAAATGAAACATGGGTGAGGGGCTACCAGCCTCTTACTGAAAACTGTATAAGTACTGACCTAAAACTGAACTTCCATAAGGTGTTCCAAACAACCAAATCTGCTCTGTTTCTGGTTTCAGTGTTGTAGTCTTTCATTGGCCATTCAAAGTTTCCTGGTTAATCACACAGCCAATCGCAGCCTCTGGTCAAAGCCAAGCACTATATGACTCATCACAAACCACTGACAGAGGAGCTCATTCAGCACGTCTTCTGTTTGCACATGCACAGCGAAGGGTCCATCCTGTTTGCAGACTGTACAGGCTACTGTTGTGTATAGTTATAAAGATGTTCTTGCAAATGTTTTGAAGATGTTGGGAAATGGATCCTGGATTTTATGGGGTGGGGTCAATGCACAATGAACATATCCCATGTCACCGTTTGGTCTAAATCCCTTTACCATCCCCATATGAGATAATATGTTGTATCTTTCAAAAATATTTTATCTGTGGCGTGTGTGTGTGTGTATATATATATATATATATATATGGTTTGTTATATATGATGCTCCTCCTTTCAGAAAAATATAACATGTAAACAGGAAAAACATATTGCTGTTTTTTTTCCTTTGTATTTTATACTTACAGAAAGCATTGAATAAAAATGGATAAATACTTGCACTTTAGATATATTAAGAAAAGTAAAAATCTGCATATTATTTTTGATAGGGATCTCACATTCAAAGAGTATAAATTACAGGCTTTGTGACTATTGCTGGACAGAGATGTATTGAGTTCTACTTATTGAAGTATATTTTGTCTGTGTGTCAGAAGGTTTACTAAAGTAAATTGCATGATAAAGTAGTGCTACACCGATATTGTTCTTTTTTTTAGTTGGTAAAAATGTCTGAAAACTGTGATAACAACCCTCTTGTATCATGTTTAACCTCTCCTCACCCCTTCTTGAATATTTCTTACTGAAATATGGCCTTTCCTGACTACATGACGATGGTGCTTACTTTGGCTTTGACATCAAGCTCATCTTATACATCTCAACATCATCATAACTCGCATCCTTACACACTTCATTACTTTCTGTTATGTACTCTCACTTCCTTATTAAATTTCCGTTGATGGCAAAAAAGGTGTGCTGTTTTGTACATTGCTGTTTGTTTAAATGTTGGGGGAGTCTTGTCTGAAAAATGACTAATCGCGCAATAAAAAGTCATTCCACATGTCCCTGTCTCTGCACAACTGTCTATAAACTGCAATCATCCATGTGAGCAGGGCTGGGCTCAGTAAGAATAAGACTGATGCGTACATTTGCATGATATCATAAAGGTAATTCATCTATCCACACAGTACAGGGATATTAATGATTGTAAATGAGGACAGTAAATGTAAACAGGATATTTTTCTCTACAGTTCTGACCTTATTTCTGTCATAGCTCCTATTAATCATCTGAAGCTATATTACCAATCTTTATATTATCAGTAATATCACCAAAATAGGAGCAGTTGTATATTGGCTAAGATAATAATGAATCCAAAATTAAGACACCTGTTTTTGTGCTCTGTGGAAAATTAATGACAAAGCGTCAAAGCAGGAATATGGAAATACTGTTGACTCAATAGTATTAACCATCATCGACCAGATGAGGATTTTACAATCTGCAAATGGCAACAGGTCAGTGCAGCAGCAGCAATAAGACTGATAACACATTAAAATCTAAGCTACTGTGACTCAAACCTCATAACCAGCAGATCTTATAACAGTGATGTGGAGAGCAGTGGGAGTTGTGGCCTTGGATATATGATGATTCATGCCTAAAGTAATATTTTAACCATTAGGCTACTACAGTTCACATCCATTTCATTAACTAGACACTGCTCAGATTTCAGCTTTGGTGTATACTCTGGAATCCACAATAATATGGACAGGTGGCCTTTGAAAAATGTGCTGTGAAAGTTGTACAGATAATTTAATAAGGATGATTTTGTATGCTGTCTCAAACATTTGTATTTCTTCATAAGCTTAAAAACACAGGTCAGCTGTACTCAAATAAATGTTTGAGGAGGATGCGTAATCACAACAAAGATTGTGTTAGCTTCTGCTATTCAGCTATTTAAGAAAATTGGCTGTCACAGGTCTATCATAATATATTTTTATTAATCAGATTGGGCTAATATGTATACAATACTGTGCATCAAATAGGTTTGAAGTCTCAGCAAGTAATGACTATACATATGCATTTCTCAGTCTCTATATTTATGTACATATATGTATAACTGGAGTATAAACAAAATGTGTAAAATGTATTAAAACTAGGAAAAATAAGAATATTAACTGCTGATGAGCTAAGGGCAGCCTAAGACTACTGCACTTCTTAAGCTAACTAGCTAACACACAAACCAAGTTCATTTTGATAACTCAAAGCAAGTTAATATCCATATTTTGCAAATAACATTAAAACAACCATAGAATACAAATACAACATTAGTCCACTAGCAAGGCTGTGTGATTGGAGATATTTTCAGACGCCGGAAATGAAGGTACGAGTGTTAGCTTGAAAGTTAAATATAGCATGCAAATCTGCTAGCATATATTTAGCTATAAACCTAAATTTGAGTTATTGCTATCACAATGCCTTTTAAATACTTTTACATTTGTTTTTGTTTATTTTTATTATTATTTATTTATTTATTTATTTATTTATTTTATATATATATTTTTTAATTTTTTTTTTTTTTTTGGCCGAGTGGTATCCTAAAAAAACAACCACAATAATAAAAAAAAAAATACAGTGTAGTTTGAATCTGTGTGTTTAAATGTGATTCTTACCTTGATGTTTTGAGTCATTAGCATTTTTCACACCATCTTGATTCACTTCCTCTCAGTTTGGAACATTTTCTAGTCGGTACAAGCTCCGCTTCAGTAAAAGCTCCCACTGTAAGTTAAAACTGTCCTCTGGGTTTGACTAATAATACTTAATATGTTGCAGCTGTGACTTAAGACAAACGGCCAACTGCCCTATTAGCATTAGCTACAACACAGAAAGCTGGCACTGCATTTGTACCCATCTAACACCTGCTCGTATTATTCAGTAAGATGGATTTTAAACGTTAAAACTGCCAGTATTTCCAATGTTACAAAAGTGTCCTGGTCAGTTTGACGTGTGTTACTCTGCTAAAATGTTTCCTGTTTCAGTACCTGGCCCCAGGTGACCTCTAGGTATGTTCTGTAACCTCACATTGTGTTTCTACAGCCTCACTCATCCTGTGTTCTAAATTTGATTTTAGTTTTTGTTTTATTAACATTATACAAGCATATTTTTGTCTGTCAAAAATTTTTTGGACTATAGTGATGTTAAAATGAGTTGTGCAGACCCGTACTAACTCCAGGAATGTTCACTTTATCATAAATGGATCATAAATAAACCATATTTACAGTTGCAGAGAAAATTATTAGACTACCCTGTTTAATTTCTTGTTCATTTTAATGCCTGGTATAAGCAAAGGTACATTTGTTAGGAAAAATATAGTGATAAAAAAATAAATTAATAGCACATAAGCTGATATCCATTTTCCATGGTTTTCTTGATAATAACCAAAATCACATAAATTCTTACATCATAGCATTGTACTGCCAAAATCAGTGCATTAAGATATTCCATGTTTTCTTTCCTGTTTTACACACTGGAGTTAGTACTTGATAGCATAACCATTGTTTCTGATGACTTTTGACGGTTTAATAAGTTTTTTGGTGACTGTATGGTCTATGTTTTAACTGAGCATCAACATGTCTGCTGATGCAGGAGAAATAAGTTTAGTCTTCAGTTACTGGGGGAAAAAAATTACCAAGACAATATATTGTCACACTTTTATACTCACTTTGCGTATTAAAGCGTAGGTGATATGTAATCATATGTACCAAATGCCACAACATGTCAATTATTATACCAGGCCTTTGTGAATCCTTCCCCCTCTAGCTGTCACTGTCACACTGATAATTATAAACCTATTGTTTTTTTCTTGCCATTCAGTCATTTAACTGTCAACATGTTTACATTGAGAACTGCCTGTTGTTACACACAAAATATTAACTGTATTATCTGATTGGATCAAATATCTGTGGCATATAGATGAAAATACAAAAAAAGAAAATAAATGACAATCACATTTGTCTGTATAAAAGCTTACTTTATGAAGCACAGACTAAATATTCAGTAAATATGTCCTTTACATAGTATGAGCATCCTGTCAAAAACAGTTCAGATATACAAACAAATCAAACAAAAAAGACAGATCCAATGCTGACATCAAAGTGCCGAAGTTGTCGTTTTTTAAATAAAACATAACATCAACAAATATTTTCTCACAATCCTATATTACAGCACAGGCCTACCCTAGAACATCGGGAAACAATGGTTAGCACAACAGCCAAAGTGACTATAGGGGATGTCTCCCTGTAAGAAAGCAGTTATTTATCCTCACAATACAGCTTTATAAAATGGTACTTCCTTACTGAAAACTTAACTCAGTTTCAGCGTTTTGGTCTGTACAAGGATCCGGTTCCAGCTGTGATTTCAGGTTTCCAGCCAAGTCCCAAGAGGATCTCAGACCCCATCAGTCACTATTAATATGATATACGAAGCAGCAGAAGCACTGTGTCCAGAGCCAAAGATATGATTGTTCATAGTGAAGATATCCCACAGCTCTGCTTATGTCAACATGTGCCGCACTGTGGCTGAGTGAGGGGGCACTAGCTCACTGATCTACAGTTGTGTCATCAGCAAATTATGTAGAAAGAGGAAATGTGTGTGTTTGAGTGGGTTGGGATCTATTAAGGTGCTCACAAACAACAGTACCACCAGCCCTTTCACCCCATGTTCTACAATTAAACAGTCCCCTTTCTGTGAAAAACAGGCCTCAGACGCTGTGTTCCCCAAATTGAAAGTGTGTGCTGAATGTCAGTTGTGCCCATTCTTGGCTGGTATAAACGACCTTTACATAGAAAACCAACCCTAATGCTCATTCTTAAAAAACAGGATAGGAAAACTCCTGCTTCTCCTCGCCCACATCGAGGGTGTTTTGATAGCTATTCTGCTGGTGGAGTTCTACTGTTCCTCTTTCTGTTCCAGGATGCTGATACATTTCTTGACTTTTACATGCTAAACTGGAGCAGGCCTGCTGCTGTACACTCCAAACCAGCTAGTCTCTGTTTAAGAAAGGCCAGGGCCTGCTTTCTCAAAAACATCCTCATGTGCTGGGAATGGTGGCTGTGATAGAAATCCACTAGACCAGACCTACAGTCGCTGAAAAAATTATTAGACCACCCTATGTTTTCTTCAATTTTTTGTTCATTTTAATGCTTGGTACAACTAAAGGTACATTTGTTCGGACAAATATGACGATAAAAAAAATAGCTCATAAGAATTTAAGAGCTGATATCTATTCATTTTCCATGGTTTTCTTGATAATAACCAAAATCACATTGAGTTCTTACATCAATATCTATGGCATTGTACTGACAAAAACAGTGCTTTTAGGCTTTCCATTTTTCTGTCTGTTTTAGTCACATGATACACACAAGTTAGTACTTGATTACATAACCATTGTTTCTGGTGACTTTTGATGGTCTAATTAAGTTTTTTCCACAACTGTATGACCAAATAAGTCATGGTACAATCAATTTCACATTAAAAGCTTAAATCAAACCAAAGCACGGTTAGATTTAAAGGTAAAAAGACTTCTTTTTGAAAGAGCTGAAGATGCTTTGGAGAGATCCAGGCCTGATTGTAATGGCAGTCTTATTCAGCAGAAGGCTGTTGGATTGTTTCTCATCAAACATGCTACCTGTAATACTTTTAAATTCTAAATACAAAACATAACCCTGCTATATTTACTTCTTCCTGTTGCCTACAGCTACATCTCATCTGGAACCAGTTTTTAAAAAGCATGCCGATGCACACACATATTAGCTGACCCACTCATGTGCCTACCACCCACACTTCCCTGCTCTGCCCTTCATTTCATTTCAGTCTTCATAAACCTAATACCCAGCTGTATATTGTTCTATTGTCAGCTCTATCAGTTCAGTGCACTCAGTCATGACACATGGAAAGCAGTGAATGTTGGGATAAAAGAGAACATGGCACAGTGCTGTCAGTCAGTCACATACTGTTATCCTCTTCATTTCATCTTTAAGTTGGTGAAAACAAACATAATCATTGAATACACATCAGTATTTTGGGCATAAAAATCACAGAATAAAAGACTTGTGATCTCACTGATTCAAGTCCTTTCAGCGGTTTGGACACTGTGATGAAGTACGTCTCTTAAAACCCCCCAACAACTAGTGTCGAGGTGCCCTTGAGTAAGGCACTCAACCTGCAGTTCCTCCGGTGGAGCAGCTTAGCACTGAACAATAAAAACTATGGTTCCACTTGGCAGCTCCTATACACATGTAAATATACGTTATGAGTGATACTGAAGAAGAGCCAGCTCGCTCTCGTTAACCCTTCCTGGGGTGAATTAATAAAGGTTTGGAGAATTAAATAAATAAATATGCTATACATGGCAGGGACTTGATCCTTCTTTGAAGTCCTCTGAGTTTGTATTTATCAGTCTTTTGTATTTAACTCCATGGACACCTATCCTCACACCACACTCCACCAACACTGTAGGTCCATACACAAATGTGAGTGGCTGGTTGTGTGAAAAAAGGTCAAAATGCTACAGCAGTACCATCTTCACCATCTCCATCTTCATCTCCCCACCTGGACGGCAGAACAAGGACAGGACAGAGAGGACAAAGGCAGGTCAGAGCAGGCGAGCGTGAACTGATAACAGCTGACGTCTCTGATCAGCACACTTCGAAGCCGCTCACTCCTACTCATGTCAGGACTCTCTTTCTTCCTATTGTGACCTCAGACTAATAAATTATAAACTTCTGCTCATAACTAAAATACATTTCAACTCAACGTAACTGCGTTGCTCTGAGTTTCAGCACAAATAATACTGATGATGCCATTATAAATAGTGATCGCCGTTGTGATCATTTTTGATGTGCAACAACAATGAACTGAGGTTTGGTAGAGTCAGTCGTATCAAGGGCAGGATCTTTACCTTCAGACTCAGTCACAAAGCTTTTTATGAACGATGGGTTTGTACAAATTTCCTGGTTTGTGCGACATCTGGAGTTCATAGACATTCATGGAGGGAGCAGTAGTTTCTTATGGCCGTATTACAAAGTTGGTATGGTTGCCGTTCAATTACTAGTGCAACTTGAGGTCTCCGTGAGAAAATAACATGATTTTGTATCGTACCAACACCGTACAGTTGTTATGCTCTTCATAAGGGAGCAACTTCCCAGTTATACCTATGGCCACTTTATTTATTTTTTTGTAAGGTGGCCTTCTGTGCAACTTACAGCACTTTTAAAATGATGGTAGGAAGATGTTACACTTTTTCAGAATATTTAAATCGGTATAAACAGTGGCTGTGTACTCTCTTAAAAGTCCCGTGTCGCAATCACTCAGTATGTATTTGGGAATGTGCACTGTCCATGGTGCTGAAATTCCCCGCAGCAGGAAAAATTAAACTGATTTATGCTGTTAAACATAATGAAAATTAAGAGTCATAATAAGACATCAAATGATGAAATTTGAAGCAGATGGTATAAGAGTAAAACAAATATACACAAGACTAACAGAGGGAACTGAATTTTAAAAACACTAAATGTCCAACACCGCATGCCTGTCACGCACGTCACCCTGATCCTCATCATCCTGGGTTGTTTCTTCATGTATATTTTTCTGTTAACAAAACATTCCCTTCAGCACCGCACATTTGAGTTTAATCATTCACTCTGTCATAACAACTTGTGCCATACAAATGATGCACTACTGCCTAGTGCGAACACCTTACGTCCACCTTAAGAACGCTGTGTGAATCTCTGTGCGTCTGTATCTGTGAACACCCTGAGGGGTCAATAATAAAAACAGAATGTGTCCTTGCGATCTACTTGCAGCCAACGCAGGAACGGGAATGGTCTCCTGATCCACGAACGTCCAAACGCATTCATACGAAAGGGGGTTTCAGAGCACATTCGCAGAAAATCTTGCACAAAATCATCAAACCGGCTACGAACTTAGTCTACGAACTCGCCATTCTTACAAGTCCGCTTTGAGAAGGTCATACAAAATGATCGATAAATTGTTTGCACGGTGTTTGTGCCGTTCATAACAGCATTTGTGACTGAGCCTTTCATCTATTGCTTGAGAACAAAAACGCATCCCCAGGACTGATAAGTGTCTGCCCATCACTGTACGTACAATGAACACTATTGTGCATTAGTTCAAGAGCAGAAAAAAAGGGAATGGAGGAGCCTGAAACTGAAAAAGCCTACTATTAAGGTGTAGGATATAAGCTAATACAGCTTGAGGAGGGGGTTGCTATCAGTTGGACTACAGTCTCTCGGACCTCCTCTGTCTCAGCTCCTCTGTCCTGGGACGGTGCATCCAGTGGCCTTCCCATTTAACCCGCCGTGAGCCTGGCTGATGGACGGAGACGACTGCGTCTTGCGAAGATTGCACTCGCGGCCGGCCAGGCCACCCTCCATGAGCAGACCACCCATCACACTGGCCTCGATCTTCTCAAGGTCATCCGTCTCCGCCCGGATTTTGGCCTGCAGGAGGCTGATATACGTCTCATACCGAGTCTTCTGCTCAAAGACAGAGAAAGGGAGGAATGTAGATTTTTCACTTGAAATTTCAAAGCTCTGCTCTCTTTGTGTCAGTAGAAGATTTTTATGTGATAATGATGCTCATAAATAAACATACCTAATATTTAACAATAATATTCATATAAAGGGAGAACAGCAAACGCATTATTTATGAGCTGTTTTTTGCAGAGAAATGAAACGTATCAAAAAGCTTTCCTTTACCTCATATGTGAGGTAGTGCTCTTTCAGGCGGTACTCCTCCCAATCGCGGCTTTTGGGGTCAGAAGAGGGTGGGTTTTTCCGATGCTCCTCTAGCTCCAGGCTCATCTGCTTCAGCTTACTCTCGTGGCTCAGCAGCTGCTCCTCCTGCTCCAATCACAGCCCAGACAAAAAAACCGGAAGACCCACAAAACAGCCAATCAAACTGTAGCAGACACAAATAGAATATGAAAAATTGCCCAACCCTATGCGAAGGTTTTTAATGTGGAAGTGATGTGGGTGCTGCTGAAGTATACTGCACTGTACAGCAGTGGATTGCGGAATACGAGTTACATTTTTTTTTTAATCCTTGCCAGGTATTACTATGAACATACAAACAGACAAAGGCCTGTTTTAATATGTGTGCCTATCGTATGTGTTTGTGTACCTGTTTGAGTCTGGTGGATGAAGATGGCAGGATGGGTCGACAAAATTTCTTCATGGAGCCGATGGCGGCAGGGAATGCCGGCGCAGAGAAGAGCGCTGCCACCAGGTTTATCCGAAAGATCCAAGACATCATCTCCTCCTCACTCCTGCCGAGAGAGATCAGGTGAGTGCGAAGAATGAAAATGACTTGATTGACATTTTGTTCTTTGTAGTCTTGTGACATTCACACAGGTTCTGCTTAAAGAAAGCACTGCTATATTCAGTACATTCAGCAGACAGTGAAACACAATAGGCCTCAGGAAGGAAGCGGTATAAGAACTACTGTCCTCTTTTGGCTCATTAATGATTCTTCTTCTTTCGTTAGCATCTACTGATCTAAAGGATTCACCAGTGTTGTCTTGTATTTCTCTAGGTGTTTTGTTTGTTGCTGTTGAACATTTTTAAGAATTATATAGAGTGCTATTACAGATGTAGGTCCATAAATTGTTTTTTCAAGGCAAAGAGGCATGTTGGTACAGGAATTAGAGAATTTAGAGCATAATAAAAAATAAATATTTAAGTTTTGATCAAAGAAATAGCTGTGCTCCAAATTAAAAATAGAACAACTCTTGGATAATATTGTGCACATCTGTCAAGTGTTTCTGAAAGTGATGCACCTTCAGTTTTGTCACTACCTTTAGATTATCCAGTATCAATGTGGCAACGTCTGCAAGGTTTGTCTGTTGCTCATTGTAGATTTTCCTCTTATTGTGTTGGTTTATTCTGTATTTTTTTTCTCTTGAATTTTTAGGTCTGCTTGTGACAGTGCTGCCTCCTCCTGTTCTCCTCCTCAACCTGGAGCACTATTGTTTTTCCTTTTAACTTTTATGTAAAACTATTTTTCTTTTAGTTTCAGATACTGCACATCTTTCTGCTGATATAGTATTTTCAGCATTGTTGTGCATTTGCTGGGTTTTTGATTTTCCTGTAATGCCAGTGCTGATGCTTTTTGTTTATTCAACAGCACATCAAGTTCTTCTTATAGACTTTTTTGGGACATATCTCTCTTAATCTTGTGTAAGAGTCTTTTCACCTGGCACAACACCTGCACTTACATACATAGCGTTTAGGGACGTTACTTATGCCATAAAGAGATACTAAACACTCAGCTCAACAAAGCAGGTGTAAACGTTTACAAAAATCAGCAAGTTATTAAAAAAAAAACAAAAAAAAAAACAGCTTTTAATAGCCGAAAATGTCATAATACGCAACTTCCTATTTTTAAATAGGTCTCATGCTTTCCCACTTTGGTGCTGATATTTGGCAGTTCTCTATGTCATCATGATTTAATGCCCTCTAAACAGAGGTGTTAAATTCACCTGCATTTCAGAGGGCATCCACCAAATCACATGTGTTTCCACATGTGTCCACCAAACCCATTTATATCAATCCCTGTAGGGATAACCTTGCCGTTTTACGAGGTTACCCCCACAGGGATAACCTCGTAAAACTGTGTGCCGTCTCAATTGGTTGATTTGTTTGTTTGAGTTTGGAAAAATAAATCAAAAAACCAAAGTCACACAACACAGGCAGAACTGCTCTTTTTGTTGGGAACTCTTGCAGGTTTGAAGAGCACTTCAGGGCCTCATTTACCCATGGGAAGAGACTATGTTGGCAGGAAAACGTGGCTAAAATATACTAAATATAGTTTACACTTGAACTGATATTGATTTTTTTTTAGGCAGGCTTTTTTAGGTGGTAAAGTAGTCAGCAAAACACAAAAAAAAAAAAACTAAACCTTTTGGAGCCTAATATTGTTCTGCATAGGCAACTTGTGGTTGTCTGTCCTGCAGATATCCCTGTACATCCACACCCCACTCAGCCCCTCAATGGCCTCTTCAGCCCTCCGACTTTTTAGAGCTTTTGGGAAACATGCTGTTGTTTAAAATTGACCTAAATCTTTACTCTGTCTCTTTTCAATAAGTTTTTATTTAAATGAATTGAATTTGCTATAAATGATTTGAATTGAATTTCTGTTCTGAATATGTGTGTGCCTGTGTCTGTATGTATGAGATGAAACATATATTTGGTGACTCACGGGGCCTGCAGCAGAAAGACCCTCCAGTCGGATGTTTTGAGCTTCAGTACATTGGCTCTCTTGCTATAGTCGGTGGCACGTGTGGCTAAAGCATGGTGGATCCGCACTGCATTCTTCAGGTCCACCTCAGAAATGTCAGCATCAGGTTTGTACTCATCCTAAGTGAAAATGAGAAAAAAAAACAGCAAAACATAAAGATCTTTTAGGAACTGTTGTTGTAATTTCTTGACCATTTTCTATCATGGTAGAAATTTGCAGTTCTTATAACAAATATCCATAATAACATATGTGCTACTATGCTGATCCTGTGTATCTTGTTTTCAGTCAGTTTTAGGCGGTATATTTACAAATGACATTAATTTGACCAGATAAAGCATACGATATAGTGAAGTTAAAGTAAGCCATTATAGCACAGATTTTTTTAATTAGCATTTTCTATACCATCTAAATACAATTATATATCGGGCTTGTGTATAATATATATATGTATATTAGATTGAAGAATGTTGCCAAATTTTATACTCACAATAATCAGATTTACAGATTTTTTTATTTCCTGAACCACAATGTAGAAAAAATGGATCAGTGTGGGTTACCTTTCATTATGATCCCTAAAAGAAAAATTAAAAAGCCATTTTGTAGGGATTAACTGTTTCTGTATTTCTACTTTCTACATGAACAATCTTCCTGTATAATTAAATATGTATAGTTTGACAATTACGTTCTTCAAGTCTACTTGTTCTTTTGTATGTGCACAATCTTTCCATGTATGTCTGTGTACACATGTATGAGTATATGATCAGTATTGATTATTGTACATGTATATAAAATTGCCACTGTACATGGAGTGCATGAGCTCGAAATGAAATAAAACTAAACTAAATATTATGTTGTAGTTTTATTTAGAAAACAACTATTTTGCTGCTCTGCTTTTGCTCTTTCAGTATCACCTTTCTTGGTACACTGATCTGATTATGAAATGACTCCACTTCAGTATAATGCTGCAATAGCAGTTACAAAATGACAGAAATCCAGAGATGCAACAGAAGTGCGAAAATGAATTTAAAGGACACATCAAAGTTTTGTCAAGCGCTGGCGGTGGTGTTAAATTTGATGGAGGTGGCTGTATTACCATATGCATATGTGTGAAAGGAAAAAGCAGCAGATGATCAATTTGAAGACCTCATAATGTGGTCAGTGCAGCCTTCCTACCAGCAGGGGGAGACAAACATACCACAGCAGCCAATGCCTCATTTCCTCTCTTAACGCTCTGTCTCATTCTCTGACGCACACACACACACACACACACACACACACACACACACACACACACACACACACACACACACACACAGACACACACAC
>JAPTGZ010000002.1:31731293-31747583 GCA_029814645.1 Fowleria isostigma
ACACACACACACACACACACACACACACACACACACACACACACACATACACACACACACACACACACACATACAGAGCTGCTAGCAGCATCCACCACCGCAGTGACAGTGGTGGTGGATGTGTTTCTATGGCAACAAAGCAGAGGACGAGATGCGGTACCTTCTGGAGATACAAGATCATCCCCTTCAGAACCGCATAGAACTTCTTCCAACCTCTCCGACCCCTTGGAGCTAAGACAGAGTCAGACACAGTGAGGGACAAGCATATTTAGTGTTTACAATAACTTCAGTACAATTTTTTATTTACGTCACATGCGTTTATACATGCACGTTCACTCACTTCGTTTGCCGTCCATATCGGCGTGGCTTTTGCGGGTCAGTACTCCATGTTTGTAGGTGACAGCATTGAGGAGGATGGGGATGGCAATGAAAGGGTTACTGCCATCCGTTACCCTGGCAACACGTTTACTCCCGCCCTCACACTGCTCCTCCACCAGCTCGGACAGACTCTTCCTCAGCTCCTCCTCCTCACTGCGCAGACACAAATACACACTCATGAATACACATCGAGATAAACCCCCGGTAAACTTATCCTACATTTAGACAGACAAAATGCATACTCACACTGCCCACTCCAGCTTTTCATTCTTTATTGAGTTATACAAGACCTGTGTGGACAAGGCACAGACAGACAGAAGTTGTAAAGGTCCTCTTCATGATCTTAATTTGAGGCTTAAAACTGAACTAAAAGCTCAATTCTACGCTTACAATAGCCATCAACTACAAATGACTCAAGGTCAGGCTAAAGTAAAGGACGATTGCTTTAGCACAGGCACTTGCTCAGGAGGAGATCTGTACCTTTAATAAGTCTTTGGGGAAGTCCTTGCCATGGTTGAGGCCATCCAGATTACTGATAAACTGCTGGCAGGACATCTTCTTTCCAATGTTCTAAAGAAGAGCAAACAAATCAGACACAGACAAAGAAAGAAATAGAAAATCAATTTAAGATCAATGTCACTTTTTACCTTGCTAAAAAAAATTTTGTTATAAAGCGAATTTGTCAATGTTGAAGACGACAAAGGGTCAAACACATCTAAAACAAATGCAGTTTTATAACCAACCACTAGGTGGCACTACCACATTGCAGGAGATGTACTCATGGAGCTCTGAGGTGAGTTTATCTAATGATACAGCTATTTTAACCTTCACTTATTAAGAACCATTAGGGAATTATGATTTGGGAAGATATTAATATGACCTTTTGTCCAAATTGAGCCTGTAACAGAAAGAGATGACGAACTAAAACTGATATGGTTCACTCCTTTGTTTTAATGATTTTCATTCACATTTTCCCATGAGGACATCACATAACACACAATTGGATCTGCTTTTTTAGGAAAAGCAGTGGGGATTGTCACAAAAATGACTTCTGCTCCGTTTACTCATATCATTCAGTTTATGCTCAAAAATACGTAACGCTGTGTACTTCACGGTCATAATCCAACTGGATCAGTGACTCGCACTATGGTGTAAATGCTGCAGGACAGTGGAGTCTACAGTTGAGGAAACATATCTTAAGTTCAGTCTACTGTTGTTGATTTTTTTTTTCAACTGTAATATTGTGATTTATAACACATCACTGTAAAAGGGCAAATTCCATTGCTAACATCAGTGCATTTAAACTGAATGACATAAGTTTATGTGTAAATGGGTTTTTCTGGGATCTGGCACCCAGTTTTTTTCTTTTTTTTTTGAGCCAATAATAAAAGAGAAATTTAGACATATTTCCCCCCAGGATGTACCTAATGATGACTTCAGATAAATGCAAAAAATTAGACTCTTGCTCTGAGTCATTCAAAAATTAATGATTTTTAATACAATATTGGGGCCAAAAATAGGACCAAAATTGAGACGGGAAAAGCTACCTAGATGTCAGTGCATTTGATCTGGAAAACATGACTCGAACAGCACTATAAATAAAGACAGTTTGTCAAATTTGTTGATCCTAGTGGTTTTTCTAATCCAGGCATGCAGGTTTTTCATGAATCTCTCATTCCAGGTTTTGTGTGTAACCCATTGTGTCTACTCATGTTACTTGTGGAACCTGCCCATTTAAACAAATAAATCATGAGTGGTTTTGCAACAGCAGACATTTTTGTGAAACACTCTGCCTGCATAATTAGTTCAATTCCCAAAAGTACCTGTGAGAGAATAAAAAGATTTTAAAAAATAGTAGCGTGTAATTTTTGTGTCCTTGTTACTGTTACACACAGATTTTTGTATAAAAATTATATAAAAATGTGTTTTAGCTGAAAAATAGTTTCTTTTTTATCTCAGTAAATATTTGTTTTTAAAATAGATCCAAGTGCATCCAAACTTGCTTGATAACACTAGTCTCCATCTGGCTTGAATTTTTAGCCCCTCTGTCCTGCTTTTAGGGACCAGTTTAAGACAAACATCCAAATACAAACGATTAAAACATGCAACTTTGTGTAAATCTATTAAAGTGAAAACAAGAACAGATGTCAGTGAGGAACAGGGCCAATGTTAGTACTGCAAAGATACTTACCACCTGCAGGGGCAGAGAGAGACCAGGGAACCAGGCATGGTTAGCAGGGGAAGGATTTGGAAGGACGGAAAGGGAATTGAAAAGAGAGAAAGGATATTAGTTAGAGGAGGGAAATTCCCTAAAAGTGTCATTAGCAGAGGCAGCGAAGTTGAGCTGAGCAGGAAAACGCAACGCACAGAAACCTATGATAGTTCTGTACTTGTGTTATGTTGCCCAGACCACAGTGCTCCACTTTAAAACCGAACAGATGAGACTATTCGAGCAGAGGAGAGACAGAAACAGGTCAGAAAGTAGGACGGGGAGGATAAGGAGACAACGAGAGAAATACGGAGAGAGAAAGAGAAGGCCAGGCAGAGACACAACAGAGCAAGAAAGAGGAAAAGAAGATGTGAATGAAGACATGCCATTGCTTGTGTTTACAATTTGATTTGTGACAGGCACGGGGAAATGCTCGGCCTGTGAATCCTGCTGAGCCAGTGGGATTGAAAACTTTATTACATACATGTCCGTGTAGGTCCGTGTTGAGCAGCATGAGGGCGCAGGTTAATGTGTGGGCTCCGTCTGCAGTGGGACAATAACACAAGGCTGAGGTCAACTTAATGTCACACCACTCCTCTGCACATACACAAATTCACATGCAGGCAATGCCACACATTCCTTTATAGTACTAGAAAATCACACGCACACATCTGTAGAGCTGAACAGAACATGCCTTCACAAACAGCCTACAAGCCCCTGCTTAGTGCTGTCGTCAGACCTGAATCAGCGTTTCCATTTATGAAGGTTATATTGTGTTATTTATGCAATTCTGCAGTAACAAGCATTTAATTAACCTGCATCAATATTGAAATCTGCTCACAGCAAGGTCAAATAAATCAGTTACTATAGAGCGACTTGTTTTTACAGCTTTGTTTTTCTAAACAAAAGTGTTCTTCTTCATCGTCATCACCCTCGTGGCTCTGACCTTCAGAGGTGAGTGTCTGGGGGTTGCAGTGGCAGAAGCGTCTTGAGAAATGTACAAGGACCCGTTCTCTCTCCTGGGTCTCTCCCATCAGTGGGAAGGCCTTTAGGAAGTTCCTGTAAGACATAAATGACACCACAAGGTCAACAGGAGGTCACACAGTATAGACAGTCGAGGATGTGATTTGATAGTTGCTGTTAGATTTGTTGGAAACCTTTTAAAACATTTCACTGTTAGTGTCACTGCATTGTCATGTATCATCTTTTATCATCTCTGTACTCTTAAACATTAGAAATAGCAAGAAAATGCTAAATGTAATTTTTGTAAAGTAGATGTAATTTTGCTTTTTTTTTTGTTTCAGCAGACCTTTTTCCACAATAGCCATTTTGCATTGTAAAAGCAGAAAAAAACACTAGTGTTAGTGATTATACCAGTTTCATTTCAGTGAATAAGTACATTTCCATGGCCTGGGATACAACCATTGATAATAAATAAGATTAATTACATCTATGCGTTTCTACCTCAACAAATTACAATATTCCCTCTGCAAAAGGTCTGTTTTTCATAGCTCAGATTATAGATTAAATTGTCTTTTTTATGAAAAGCAAAAACAGAAAATGACTGGATTTCTGTTTTTTCTAAAATGTAATAGAGAACAGTACAAAATCTATTCAATTATAAAGTTTCAACCTATAAAACGGCTATAAAAATAAACTGGCTAAAACAAGTAAAAATTCAAATAGGACTGAAATACAATCCTAGAAATCCAGCTGATACAATTGAATGAATCTAAACTGCATACAAACACAGCACCTTTAGTGTCACATTTCACAACCAGTAGCTGATCTGTCCCAGGCTGAGGTACACTGTCAAGGCACAGTCTGAGACAGTAACATGTCAGGTACAAGGAAGCAATGTGGCTCACAGCTGTCAGCTACACCAGCTAACCGTATTCAACACGACAGCTTGATTAGTACAGCCCTAATGCTGTTTGAAAAGGGAAAGTGGAGAATTGCACACCACCGTGTATGTGTGTGAAGGCCTACCTTCACCCACTCATCACTTCACCAAGTGCTGACTGGACATTACCTCAGGGCTCGATCCAGAGACAGGCCGGTGAAATCAAAGAAGCTCAGGTACTCTGACGCCACCAGCTGGCTGAACTCATTACTGCAGAGACACAAAGAGCATTGGTACATTCATGTTTGGAGGTGAAATATGTTGATCGCCTTTTAAGTGGTCCCTGGTGTACATGATAGTTTTGTTTCCATTTTTATTCACTGTGGTAATGCTCAAACATAACACATAAATAACTATGTATGTGAACAGAAATTCTTTTTTGCTTTGATTTCTATTTGTGTTGATTTGTCAGTCCATCAGTAAGCTGTGTGTGCTCTCACTTCTTGCCCAGGTGTCTGGCCACATCGCAGCGTTTGAAGCCCTCTAGGTGATAAAGGCGTTTGGCCAACCTCTTGGCAGCTTCGGAGTCGGCTCGGCAGCCATTGGCCAGAGTGTCGGTGCTGCCACGCTCCAAACGCTCCAGACTGCCCAAATCACACTCCTCTGAGTCAGACAGCATGTCTGTGAGGTTGGCATCGCTGAGGAGGAAAACATACGCACATGCACATGGACACACAAACACACACACAAACAGGTGCCCAGGTTAATGAATGGAACACATGTCCATTGTAACACGCCCCCTCTCTTAAAACGAGACAAGGAGAAACCGAACTGCTGAGCATAAAACTCAATTACATAACCATATGTTCACATACACACAAACAACAGTCCAATGGGGTTGAAACGACTTGGTACGACACTGACCCACTTTCACTGTCACTTTAATGTCCTAGTTTATTACAGTGGATCCGATGGCTGATTATAAAGCTGACTTCACCTGCCCCAATCTCCTCCAAAAAGCCCCACTAATCTCAGACTATTAACCTCCAACATAATTTGAATTATAAAAGCGATTTAATATAAAAACTAATGCTTTGGTTCTGTACTTCCACTCCTCTGTTTGGAGTTAATTTAGTCGAGAAGTAGGAGAGGTTACGTTTTACTGTTAAGATTCCAGAGAAATGAGGAAGTAATGAACAAGAAAAGCTCTCTGGCCCCAACATCCTCCATCAACTTGCCCTTGAGCAACGTTGTCTTCACAGTCCATCATTGGGCTGTCCATCGCAGCTGTGAATGGGTGTTTCTGTTTAAGTATTCTATAACCCCTCCAGGATTAGTTACAGAAAAAAATAAAAATCAGTTGCAAAACAGTTGAAGCTGTGTAAGAGAACCCATAGTTTTCCAAGTCTGATTCCATGCATAGTGTGTGTGTGAATGACAGATGCTTTCATTAGCACACTGTGTGAAGTGATCGTCTCTAGCTTTGACGCTGGAAGTATCTGACAAGACTCAGTATTGTCTCAAACTGAAATACTGCTAAAATATTCCTTATGAGATGTGATTATATAACCAACATCCCACTGAGTTCTTTTCTGCTTCACTAACTTCCCACTAGTTGTCATCTACTTTATTTAGAAAACATTTTTTACAGAAATAAATTGAAAAAAATGACGTGTAAAAATTTTTTTTCTAAAGCTTACTCACATGCATGAATCATATCTGTTTAGAAATATTATACTTTTTAAGATTTTGCATTAGAGGTGGGCAATCTATATCGTCTACGATAGTATTGTAAATGTTGCTTTGACGATATGCAATTTTTCATTATCAAGTATCCATACCGTCTCGAAAAGAAAACAAACGGACAGTGCATAGGCGGTAAAAACGAGGTGCATCAAAGTCCTCATTCAAGTCCTAATGCGTGCCTCAGAAGCCAATCAGTGGACAGGATTCAGTCTTGTGGTGACTCATTGACAAGATTTTCCATTAATTCGTCTTTTCATTAATATACTGTAGCGAACTCTGCTGTGGATCATGTGAATTACTTTCCTTAGTCCAAAATAGGGCTGGGAATGTCAGGGTACCTTGGGATAGGATAGGATAGGATAGGATAGGATAGGATAGGATAGGATAGGATAGGATAGGATAGGATAGGATAGGATAGGCGATACATTGCTCACAATAATATTTTGATATGGCAATACAGCAATTATCGATATATTGCTCTCCATAACCTACGATATATCCGTGTTTATAGGGATGAAACAAAAACATAAAAAATAATTTCATAGTTTATATTTTGCAGTATAATTTAACCAAAGCACAAACATCAATAGTACAAAAACAATGACAATATTTTAGTGCAGCAGAACTGTGAATAGGATTTTTTTAGGTGTCTGAAAAACAGTGGCAGTATTTTAAACAACATATCGTGACTCGCATGTACACGCCACTTTTAATTGGTGTGTTGTCTGTATGCATTATAAGCTTTCACACCCAACATGGCGTTATTATTGTTGATGCGTCAAATACAGCCCACTGAGGGTTACGCGTACAGATCTTAGCGTACATTGCCCTCCATCAAATGGCATTAAAAAACATGTGAAAGGTCGAAAATGTGTACATATAGCACGCCAAATGGCATAAGAACTGGTGTGACAACACTGATTCATGAGATCAGTCTCATTTTAAAGTCATTCATAAAACATGACATCTCATGTATCTCCAGTGTGTATGTTTGTCGTGGCGCCCATGTGTTGTATTTTCATGAGACAGTTCTTACCTCGTACATACTGCAAAGTTCTTATCTAGCTTTGTCCCATCCATGCTATAAAAGCCAAAGTGAGACCATATTTTTGATTTAAACGATGCCAGTGCATCTTTCAGTTTAACTTCACCGCTCCAGTCCCCCATATTAGTGCTGTTTGTTTTTTATAAATTTTAATAGCCTAATAAAAACGATATGAGAGCACATCAATAATCGATTGCAAGAATAAATATTGCGATGCTTCACCATATCAATATTTTGTCACAATCCTAGTCCAAAAGTAAAGAAGAAGCTTTTCCAGAAAATTAAGGGTTGTAAAGTTTTGAACTGGAAACTCCGGTATCCCATAGCAACGTATACAGAACCATTCAATTTGAATGGGAGAACTCCAGTGCCGCAGGAAACAAGTTGGACAAAGGCTGCTCTTTACCAAGTCCTACCCTAGAACCACCACTGATCGAAATCATAAGTTAGTAACAGCAATTACGAACATCTGGCAAGCATTCACCTCCAGAGCAAAATTCTTAAGCGGTGCATGTACAGGACTTGCAAATCCAATGAAAGACATCCAGAACATTTGGGTGATGTTGTATTCTTTGCCTTCCAAAACCATAAATCCAATTGGAGAGATGTCGAATGTGGATTAAACAGCATGGAAGACCTCACTCGCAGTGACTGTGCAACTCCTATGTGTTCTAAGGTAAGACGCTAACGCTAACTAGCACACAGTACTACAAGACCGTATACAGTGGTGACCAACCCTGGTCCTCCAGAGCCACTATCCTACATGTTTTAGATGTTTCCCTCTACCAGCACACCTGATGGTTGTTAATCATGCTTCTACAGAGCTGAATGATAGGCTGATCATTTAAATCAGATGTTGGAAGAGGGATACATCTAAAACATGCAGGGTAGTAGTAGCACTGGAGGACCACAGCTGGTTACCTCTGCCATAGTAGAATATTGATTAAAAGTTACTAATGTTTCATCATCGAGTTAGGTAGTTGTGTACTGCTTGAAGCTAAATCCCATGACGTGGGAAATATATCCTGATGCACTCTAAACAGATAGAAAACAGCATATAGCAACAGGCTAAAAAAATATCAGCCACCGGAAGTAAGCCACAGGGAGATCTAAATCCTGCTGAAACATAGGGAGTCATAACTGAAAGTAAGCTTAAAATAAAACAATATATTGACTTGCCCTGCGATGCAAGAGCATTGCTGTCCCTTTATAAGTCTGTTCTGTACATGACACCATAGGGCATGAACCGCAAGAGAAAGTTTGCCAAACCTAGCAACTGTAACCATGGGAGGCAGGACTTAGCGAAGGTGAACAGTTTTAGAAACAGCAACAGAGATAGAGGAGGTGAGGTAGGCGGCCAGGGGAAACAGAGAAACACCGGTCAGACACGGACAGGAGGGAGGCAATAGGGGCTGTGTGGAGACGGAGGGACATTCATCACAGGTGGAAATGTTGTACCCGGACACAGGGCTTCAGTCCAGTCTGATGCTGTGGACAGACCAGTGTTTTTGGCTCATACCTTGAAATAAATAACCTGTACCTACATTTCTCTCAGCAGAGTTCTATCCAGACGTGTATGCCAGTGAGTGCTGTAATGACAATACTTGGTATTGTTTTTCTATTTAATTTAAAATATTTAATTAGGTTTACATTTTAATGTCATCTAAATTTAATGATGATTGTTTATAATTTTTTTTAAACCAAAGCTTGATTAAGATACTACTGAACAAACCTGACTTGGCAGATTCTCCTGTGATTTATGTACAGCATAAGTTGCAGATGGTCATTGTTAAATATGGACATAGAATATTGTTGGGGGACGTTTTGCAGGAGACCATAATATATGTTGAAGTGTATGTTTTGTATAAGATGTATGAAGCCCTTTAAAAATAAAAAAAAAGAGCTGTTATGAAACGTTTCTTTCCAAAGATGTCCTGATAAGCAAGTACAGTTTTCATTTTTACCATATCGCCCACCTTTTGCATATAATATAAGTGAAATAGAGTACTTAATGGTCCATCCAGCTCACTCCCTTAAACTGTTAAAGTGTCACTGGGAGAATGGAGAGAATCAATGAAGAGTATTAATTAGTTTGATTAACGTATTGAGTTGCTTCCACTGTACTTTGTTGCTCCATATACTCTGGAAAGAGCAACTCACTGCAGTTAATCAGTGTGAAGTCAATTAGCCTTTTTATTAGACATTAAGTAAGAGTGCAGATGGTTTGCTTCTTTAGTTTTCATTCATTTCTGTTTCTCGCAATCACATTTACAACTTTAACCATTCTTCAGTCTTCCAGAAGACTCGTCATGTAAAATCCAAACATTTAGTCATATGCAATCCAGAAAAACCTAAACCTCCAAGCAATTATTGCACTCTTCATTTATACTACAGAATCAATGCAAATAGCAAACTATTTCAGGCTCATTAGACCAGACAAGTGGTGTTTCACCTCCGTCAGTGGAAATGGCATTTCCTCTTTTCCTGTCTGTTTGCATGACCGTGGCACCGTCAGCATTCTCGACAAATGATTCAGATGGTTTTTGCATAATCTGATCAGGCCAATTGCATTACCCTCACAAATTCAATACATTATGCACTGTTGTCGCAAGGGATTTGCTGGTTACCATAGCTACAGCGGAAGCCAAGTGTCCTGTGTTAAAAGAAGCAGCAGCAGCAAATAGAGGAGAGATTGTAGACTACCCTAAGGCTGATGATTTTACTGAGACATATAAATGGGTAACAGAAAATCCATTCGATAAAAAGGGACAAAATCTGTATTCAAATATATAAAATCACAGAGAATAATTTCAACAGACAGGAGGCAGTGTGTGTCTCCTCATGGTGCCTGGAGGACAGTATTTCACCTCTAAAGCTGAGGTCTACACTCGGCCCCTGACTTGCGTGCTCTGGGCAGATTACACTGGTTTGTTGGGGTGGATTCATTAGGCACAAAGAGTTACGCTTCATCTGAACTCTGACCCTGACCTGCACCCAATTTGCCTTGGGAGACCAAACAAGGAGTCATTACCCCTCTCACTGTTCTCAGGCTCACAACAGCGCTATAAAGGCACAAAACGGACGAACAAGAACAGCAATTAAGATCACAGATTCAGTTGACTGGAAGAAGTTGTGTTTGCGGAGTGTCTGGACTCATCCTTAGGGACAGGGTGTGGAACTTGTGTATCCGGAAGGAGTAAAACCACTGGTCCCCTACTCTGCTTGGGAACAAATTGAGCTAGTCTGGGGATCTGATTAAGATACTTCCTGTATGGGGGTGTTCTGGACAAAGAGGAGACCCCTGAGAGGACTAAGAACCTGTTGGAGAAACTACATATCCTTGTGCAACCCCTTGGAGATAAAAAAAAAAAAGAGGATAAAAATTGATGGACCGGAATATACACATATACATGAATGGCTGCACACACATTAGCACATAAATACACACACAGACACACACTGAAATAATAAAATGGCCCCGTGGTAAACTATCAAAATATCTAGCTGTGTGTTTGCAGTGAAATTGCTTTCGCTTGTCTGACCATATTAATTCAGCCGACTCACAGAGACCTAATAAATCATTCAAAACTCATATCAGTCATGGGGCTAAAATGATGCCCGGCTCCCTCGATGCAGCGCTGTCTGACAATAACAGACCCAACACACACACACACGAAATAAGACCGAGAGAAAATATGAAGTGTCAGATATTTAACTAGGACCCTTTGTGCCAACACACTTGGCTTCGCTTCGGGCCAAGGGACAAACAGTAAACCTATTTGTCTATCTAAAGGCACAATTGTGCATCCTCAAGCCACAAATTTTCCAGCCACTGTGAGTGCCATTCAGCCTGTGTGTGTGAAAGACAGACAGAAAGCATGATGGTACATGCCAGTGACTCAAATGCTAATCTCTCTTAGGTTGCGGAGCTGTTGTGCCCACACCTATAAGGTGTGTCTGTATGCGAGGTGTGTTTGCGTGTGAGTGGGACCTGGAGCGGGAGGGTCTTTGCTGCATCATCCATGAGGATAATCAACAATTATGGGATTATGACATTCTGGTGTTTCACGGTGTTCGCTGTCGTTCATATTAATTCATAAACACGTACAAGAGGTACAGTTACACACAGAAAATAACTTTGTGTGTTTGTCTATGTGTGTCAGCCAGGTCATTTGTATGGACTTGCAGAGATTATATCTGCAAGCACATATTGGATTTAGGAAAGCATTTAATCAACAACAAACACCGCTGTCTGTGAAAACTAGTTTACATCATGTAGTTCAGTGCACTAAGTTAAAGTCAACAGAGAAATCAGACACATCAATAGTGTATTTTGTATTTCTAAATTGCCTGGACTTTTGTCATAATCCAGACTGAGCCATAATCTGGACTACAGCAATAACTGCTTCTTTGCACTACATATTTTCATACATATTTATTGATTATATTAATAATGTGTTTTGTTTTTTGCTTTTTCTTTTATTTTTACTTTATTCATTAACATTATTTAGTAATGCATGTTTACAACTAATGTCTGTTATAATTGCTACCATACAAGTTTAAGGAGTGAAACTGTGGGGTGGGAGTAAATAGGTTTTACTTCTTCTCACTCTCTTTTCGGACTACTAGGGGTGAATATTAATAGTGAATTATTCTATGTATGTATATTTGTATATACATGATATGTAAATAATATGTAGAAGTTATTTCTGTTACTGTGAATTGAAACAACGTAGAGTGCACAAGCTCAAAATAAACCAATCAGTCAATCAATAATTGCCCTTTTTTTTGGCACATTTCTGGTTTTAATCCTTTTCATATATTTTAATATTTATTTTTTGTATACTTGAAACGGTAGCTGCTGCAAAAAAGATTATTGCTGCTTAACAAAGTTTCCTTGTAAATCAAACAATGACAATAAAGCTTCTATTCTCTTCTAAAAGAGATGGCTCAAATAGATTAAGATAACAGAATAGAACAGCTGGTCACAGTTCCATGAGAAAAAACTACCATGAAAGTAAGAGTTCGGAGTAAGAAGGCGTCATTGTACTTTAATGATTAAGTCTTCTTATGGGTTTTCATGAGGAAAACACTCAAGGTAAAGTAGAGTTTAAGTCGTTTTATCCAGAGTATTCTAGGGGTGGTGCAGTGATTTCTTTGATCCCAGTAAAGTTACATTAGCGCTACTACTACCTCACTATTTCCATTTTGCCACGCAACCTCATGTTAATGCTCCCACCCATTCGGACGGAGGAACTTCTAAACCTCATCTGGGTTAAAAACAAACGTTCAACTTACAGGAGGTGCAACAGAAAGTCGAAGTGAACATCATATTCCTCTTTCCACATCGTCTCGGGGGTTTTTGGAAATCGGCGGTTGAAGGCGCGCTACTGTCCCCCCGCCTCATCCTCCGTGGGTCGGTAAAATCCGCATCGGCCCGGTTTGTTATTTCACTTCCAACTCAATGAAGACGTCCTCATTTACCTAAGCGGAAGCCCGCTCCTGTATAATTAGAGCCTGTGCGTAGATGATGAGCTAACAGTGTTGCGGTAGCCCACCATAGTGTCAACAGGAGGGGAATGTGTTGTGAGTTGGGTTTTTTTTTTTTTCCTTGAAGTTTCTTGGCTGCCTGGTCTGAACGCTCCTCAGAGGACAGAGGATGTTGGGGGCGGAGCCGCCGACCGGAGAGGCTTTTCCTGATGAATTCGACTGTTCCTAGCGGTGGCTTTACAATGGCTCTGTGTGTCCCAGCCAACACAACTTCCTCTGCATTAAAGTGAAAGGCTCAAAGCCATACATCAGGTCAATACCAGCGGGATGGGGAACACACTCTCACCCCATGTGCTTATTTCTGTCCCTGCCCTCCAGTGTATTGGTTCAGTATGACTAGGACATGACAAGACTTTATTACTTTGGTGAGAATTTTCACATTTTTTAATGTCAAGTAGAAAATCAAGGTTAGTGGAGTTACCATACTTGGTTCCTTGCCCATATGTGGCAAAAGAAACCCACAACCAAGAAGTAAATGTTAAAAAGATGCAAGAAAAACACATGTAAGGTGAAAGGAACATGTATTTTAGAACATCAGAACATCACTTTTAGAATATTAGACCAAAGTAAGTGCTGATCAGACACCTGTCAACATACACATGATCACTTTGAAGGTCATCACTTACATTCATACCATCAGAGTGTTTTTTGTACTGTGTGATGAATGTTGTGAGTCCATGGCACTTTAATTTACCCATTTGGGTATCTATCTATCTATCTATCTATCTATCTATCTATCTATCTATCTATCTATCTATCTATCTATCTATCTATCTATCTAGTAGGGCTGCACAATATTGGAAAAACTTGTGATACTGGTGTGTGACATTGCGATAACACTGCAATATTTCTCATTCACATAATGAAATAACAATCTCATCAACAAAGAAAAATGTTCCTTAACAATGTTCAATTGAACCAATTGTATGTTGACTCAGTTATTTATAATTTAAGACAAAATACTGTACTGTACTACTACAATCAATGACACATTTCTGTGGAAGAACCTGGTAATGCTGCTCCCATAGACCTTCAACACAGTCAAATATTTTGTCATCTTATTCACCTTTAACAATGTGTAAATGACATGGATGTATTTCATAATGACTAAAGTGTCAGAGTACCACCACATAAGAGCTTTAACAAAGGAATATTCCATTATTTGCCTGGTTTAGTAAATACTGCATATAAAAATAAAATATTTAAATATAATGTTCAGGCCCTGCCCACAGTTGTACTCTGAAAATATTCATATCTTTTCAACACTAATAACATGTAAACTTCCATTCAACCGGCAGCAGTATCATTACTTTAGTTCTTTTGCCAGAAAAACTATCATCAAAATTATTGTATGTCTTTGCGATATGAATATTGCACACTCCATTATCGTGATAATGATTTTTTTTTCGATATATTGTGCAGCCCTACTACCTACCTACCTACCTAACAAAGCAGTTACTCTCACTGTTCATGCAGAGGTGGACCTTACAGACCCAGTAGACCACATTTGACCTGAGAATGTTGATTCACTGTAATTGTTGCTGTCACTGTTTTGGAATATATGTGAAAATGACCAAAAATAGTCACTTTCCCAATAAAGGGTTAAGAACAAGGCTCACAAAGCAGACTAAAACTGAGAAAATGAGAAGATCAAGCTAAAGTGACAAATGGACACACTGACACATTAGTGGATGCTAACCTAAGCTAAAATCCCTCCTTCCTCTTTCTTATATAATGGAAAGAAGAACTAAACAATCAGCAGAGGACTGATTTGCAGATGCAGGGTCAAAAGTACAAAATCTGGGCGATGAGATGGAAAATGTGAATAAAACCAGCCCACAATAAGTTATTCTCTGGAACCTGGATTAAGTCACATCTGCAGATTAGGTACAGACAACTACTAAATCTCCTTAACAACAATAACAGAAACTTTGTCAGCACTGGGACCAGGATATTCATTTTTTTAGACCAAGACGATGGAGCCACTGAACACTCAGATTAGTTTGTGAGAAGCTTTCAACTAACCATGACTCATGGATAACCTTTGTCATTTAGACATGATAGATTTTTTCACAGACTGCAGGATTTATAACCAGTTACAGCACAGATGTGACGTTCACATGGCAGCTGAAACATGGAAAAACCATTTGAGTTTATTCATCAGCCATATGAGGATATACAAGATAAGAGGTCCCTGCTAACATGTGTGGACTATTAATAGGACTCTTTTTGTGCTTCTCCGTCTCTGACATACTGTCATTAGGCCAAACTTAGACTCAAAACTTAGTTGACGTTGACTCTGTGTTGTGCTCCATCTGACCTAGAAAACAATACATGTAAACTGCATTAAAATATCAAATCCACTCAGAAAATCCAACTAAAATAAAACATTTCTTTTAACAGTCCATCTATAATAAATGGTAGATTGTCATTAAACCTTCTGATGCTGCTTAGCAAGACAATTGTGAACCAAACTTTAGGCTGAGTTTTGTCTCTTTTGTCTTTTTCGTCAATTATCTTTATGATGATGAGAGTGAGTTATATATAATAAATTCTAATTCAAATGGGTTAAGTTTGGTATTGATATTCCAAAGTCAACAACAGGGGGAAGCCCTGTACCAGAACACACTTATGACGACCAAAACCACCAATGAATAAATACTATGTACCCTTAGACAGAATCATTCACTGAATCAAGTATAAAGCTCACTGTTTGCACACATCTTTATTATGGTATCATCAGGTAGTCTTATATTACCAGTAAACACCCAAACAGCCAGTGGTGACCAAAAGCATCTACTGATCTACAATATTCAATAACTGTTGCTCTGCTAATACTATCAATACATGTAAATAATTGGTGTAAAATGCAGTTTGTTGTTTTTTTACAGTATGGCCCATTTGAACGTTCAGATGATCCATAGTGAATGTAGAAACACTGTCATCTTCCCATGGAGTTTGACAAATGATAGTGGATGGATGCACTTGGTTTATGTTCAGTAAATGTAGATTTGATTGAAAAAGTCCCTTTTTCTTGAGTTTTCTCTGTTGTTGATATAACCCTCAAATTTACTCTGAGCTTTTATGAACATCTACTTGATCAGTGAATTAAATACAGCTCTGGAAAAAAATAAGAGACCACTACAATTTTCTCTGTAATCATCATGTGTGCATGTATGGCAGCCATTCCATTCCTGTGGCTGTTGAATTCCAACACAAACACACCTTATTCTACTGAAAAAACACCTGATCCATGTCATTTTTAAGAAGAAGTACAGAAACTACTACAGGGGCCATCACTGTCTTCTTCCAATAGGACTAGGTGGGTGGCAAAAACAGTGCTATCTATTAGTACCACAAAGGTAACTGGAATCCAAAACTAACTCTTGAAAACTATTCAACGTCTGCTCTGACAATGTTCCTAAAATCTCAAGACTGTTTTTTCTCTCAGGACAA
This sequence comes from Fowleria isostigma, assembly GCA_029814645.1. Lineage (NCBI taxonomy): Eukaryota > Metazoa > Chordata > Actinopteri > Kurtiformes > Apogonidae > Fowleria > Fowleria isostigma. Next base: position 31,747,521 of record JAPTGZ010000002.1, read on the forward strand.
TGCTCCTGGTGTTCCTCAGCTAGGTCCATAAAGGTGTGGATGACGGACCACCAGATGAAGGCC
>JAPTGZ010000002.1:31753923-31767393 GCA_029814645.1 Fowleria isostigma
GGGGAGCCTTAACATGATGCGTCTGACTGGGACCAGTGGAGTGGAACCGCAGTCAGAGCCGGTTGTCCTGTTGTGTCCCGAAGGTTCCTAGTCATATGAATCAGCTGTTTTGGTCTGTATGATCGGATCATGTCTGCAGACGCCAGTATGTCGGGACTACGGGAGTAAATGAATGCGGCACTTGTGTTTTTAACTTCATTTCCAGTCATGCATTGTAATACTACGTCTTCATTTCCCTTCATGCAGCAGGGTACATATTGATAAAATGATTAATATCTTCGAAAATATTGGTCCTATAAAGTTGGTGAAATGGCAATGTATAGTCAGGACTATTCCTCAACTGCAGGTACCGAACTGGCCAGGTAAACACATACACATTGGTCAGAATCACACCAACACACAAACACACACACAGACACTCAAAGCCCTACCACCATTATGATACAGATGTATAAGCATCATAAACTGTTGGTCTCTTCCGAAAATGTCCACCCACATTTTGGTATTTTTATTGTAATTTTTACTCATTCATTCATTCATTCATTTTCTGAACCCGCTTTATCCTCAATAGGGTCATGGGTTGCTTGGAGCCTGTCCCAGCTGCTTAAGGGTGAAGGTAGGGTACACCCTGGACATTTCGTCAGTTCATCACAGGGCTGACATATAGAGACAAACAACCACTCTCGCATTCACACCTATGGACAATTTAGATTAACCAATTAACCTGTTAATACATGTCTTTGGATGGTGGGAGGAAGCTGGGGTACCCGGAAAAAAACAACACAGACATGGGGAGAACATGCAAACTCCACATAGAGAGGTCCCACCCTCCCCTTGACTGGTGTTGGAATCAAACCCAGGACCTTCTTGCTGTGAGGCACGAGTGCTAACCACTGCACCACCATGTCACCCTCTTTATTGTAATTTGAATAATTCAAATTCAATTAGGCTGGGAGAAAATTCTTCCAAATCTGTGCATGCTTTCCTTGTATGTCAAAACAAACTAGGCTGACTGTGTTTTAAATGTAATTTTATTCTTAGCATAATAGCTTTATCTTCCACTTGAATTTCCAATGTCTGTAATATCTCATGTTATCCTCTAAAATAATAAAGCTGAATAGACGAGGACCCCCAGTTATTCCCAAATTAGATACTGTTGCTGTTTAATAGTTTAACTATCCCTTTAAGACAGACAAGCAGATGTATCCACTCCAGATTTAAGTGCTCAAATGTCTGGCAAGCTGGCTAGCACAGTAGAGCAATAATCGCTCACTTATACACACACACACACACCGAGACCCTGCTGGGCAGAGGAAAGCTGAAGACGATGATGTCATGACATAAACAATAGCTCATTCAGCTTGGCACTGGTGGTCAGGAAGCAGGGCCGTGCTTAAAGGACAACATCTGTAGACGGGAGGGGGAGAAGGAGAGAGGGGAAGAAGAGAGCGAAAGCCGACATCCAAAATCCTCTTTTCATCCTATAACTCGTTCTGAGCTGTGAAAGCACCAGGAGAGTTGGAGAACAAATCCCAGCAGCAAACCCTGCAGATCATGTCAGAGGTCTGTGCATCTATTTGACATTCCAGATGGTTTGTAACTGTAGAAACTGTGCAGGGGGGGGGCAAAGCTGAAGAACAAGCCACTGGAATTGTATACTGGCTAGCCAGACTGCCCTATAGCCATAGTTCAGGTTACATGGCTTTTCCCATATGGTTCCTGTTACCACTTCCCCCCACTCTGTCTTCCTCGAGCCTCTTTAGGGCTGTTAAGGAAATTAAATGGAAAAAGTAGTGTCAGCTGGTGTTGTACCCCAGCATTTCCTTAGGGATTTATGCAAATGATGGACAGAGTGGATGAGTTACTGATAAAAGCACAATGTGTCAGCATTGTCATAAATATCAGCCGGCTACTGTTTAGTTCATCACAATGAATCATTACTGTCTCTTCTACCTTATTTCCATAGTGCTAATACATGACCGGTGTGTAAATTTTCACTGTGTGGTCCTTCCGATTTTGTTTCTGTTTGAATCTTTTTTCCTATGTAAACCCTGAAACAAGCTTTTTTGCTAAGTTTGCCCAGTTCTCAGCCAATATGAGAAGGAGCCATTTCATTTTAAATGCAACACGGCTGCTAAAACAGTCCCAGTGACGCTATAAAACTGTACAAACTCTCCTGGCATGACTTTGAATTTTTCAGTGCTGCTTTTGTTTGCTCTGTGCTGTTTAAGTCTATTGTGTGAACGTCATATTCAAACCAAGCTGCATGAAACTTACTGGGGCGTGCACGGTCACAGTTTTCTCCGCTTCTAGAAATATGGAGTTGAGTAACTGAGCTTAGATTTGTTATCTGTCCCATGCACTTTACAACAGTTGGGTGGTCAGGTAAGTGTTTCCAATAAGATTACTCTATCTGTAAGAACAAATGGCTACCTTTTAAATACCAAGACAAATACTTTACCTCCAACTAACCTCAACACCACCCTCCCCCCCAAAGGCCCCTATAGTTCAGTCTCACCAGGATCATGCCACCTGCTGGTGCTGCCAAGGCCGCAGCAGATTAACTACAGACTGCATACTGTCTCCACATACCGCCTGGCTTCTTCTACAGGACACACACCGAAATCTGTCATCAGGAATCTAAACACGGATCCGACTTTAACTTCTAACAATAACACATTTGTTGCCTTTGTTCCAAAACATGTCCATATTACAATAACTCAGGCGTTGTGTGTACTCCATGTTTCTTATAAATTTACTACCAGGCACATTTAGTACATCAAAATGTTTGCTGGCTTCATCACAGTTTACATAAACAATGCCAGTATTTATTTATAGAAGATAAGGAACTTAATCTGTGCAAACTGCTAAAATAAATAAATAACCATCCGCTGAAAATTAAATTTATCACAATATGTGGGATGTACGGGATAACACATAATTGTTTTAGCAGGATCATCACTCTGTGTGATTCACGCACAACAGCCACAGAAAAAGAAACATCAAGTAAAGCAAATGAACTTACACATGCTACACAGGTGTCATTTTGTCTGAATAAATCTTAAAGATCTAGAAGTCAGTTTCATTTAATACAACTTACTCCTGCTTCAAACCCTTAAATACACAGTTTGACCTGCTTACATGGCAAACAACTATCTGTCTTGAATGTTCTGGTCTATTCAAAGCTTCCTGTACTTTTTTGCAATATCTAACCCGACTGATTGACTATGAGTAGAAGTTGACACTAATAATGGCTGACTGACTATTAAAGGGATATTTCTGAGTCCGAGGGCAAATAATAACTCAGATTTTTTAAAGTTAGGTTGATCATCAGTTCCACATTTATTGATTGGATACTTAGAATTTTTTAGTCATTCATTCATACTGATTTATTTACATGTATTTTTTTTAATTTTTGCATAAATTACTTGGATTATTGGTTCAACAAGTCAAACATAATTTGATTTTTCACTTAAGAAGCAAAAAAGGACAGAGTTGAATTTTCCATTATTGTGAAGACCTACTGGGATGTGTGTTTTGATGTTACAATTAACCACATAAATATAATCAACATATAAAGGCTGGGGTGATTCTTCCTTACCTGACGGAGTTATGCATTGCTCCACATCCTTCTGTAGCACCTTGGGAGTCTGTGTGGTACCCATTTGGAATGGCCCAGCGTCCAGGCTGGCTCAGCACAAACTCAGACCTGCTCCCAGGTATGGTGGTCCTCAACGGGCTTCCACCTATGCCGGCTGCAGCTCCAGCACCACCATCAGTGGCGTCCCCAGCTGATAGATCTCCACCTGGGGCGTCTGGTCCAGCCTCGGCCCCTTCTTGCTCCTGAACAGTTGCCAGCTCCAGTTCCAGGGGTTCAGGGCACTGTAACAGCGCCCTCTGTTGGATGAGTGGCGTCAGTGGTGCCTCAAAACTGACGCAACTGTCGGTCTCATCTGTGAGCGACAACACATCTAAAGAGTCCAGGCTACTGTAGCATGTCCCACCCCTCAGCAGGGCAGATTCCACAATGCGCTCGAATGTGGAGCTGAAGCCGTCTTTGTTGTCTACCCTACCCGTGTCCCTCTCCTCCAATTCCCTGTCCTCCTCCTCCTCATCTTCCTCTTGTGTACCAACCTGCTCAACAATCTGCTCAAAGGCAGAGCTGAAAGTGTCCTGGTTTTCTCTCTCTTCTCCGTCTTTTAGGACCTCCTCCTCTTCGTCCTCCACCTCCGTGTCTGCCTGTTCTACAGTCGTCTCAAAGTTGGAGCTGAAAGCGTCCAAGTGTGTTACTCCTTCATCCTCTCTGCCTCGGTCCTCGCCTGCTTCATCATCCTCTTCATTACCACCTATACCATTTGCTAGTCTGGATCAACACAGAGAATTGAGACAGAATATTTTTAAGATAGGACTTAAACACATGACAATTTCATAGTTGAGACTGGAGTGTATGCAAAGCAGATCATTCATATTCATTTCTGAAATCATTTTTCATTCAGGAGAAGTGCACACAATGGGCAAATATTTCAGCCTGAATGGCCACACTGACAATTGAAGGAAGATGAAAGATGAAAATGTACTGTCCAATTTGCTCTGTTCTGAATAGCTGTGAGCTTCCCAGTCTGTCAAACTGCTGCAGTTTTATTCATTTTATTAAAAGAAAATGTAAATCTAGTGCAGTGTTGTGTTGCTGCTAATGGAAAGAAATAATCTATAAAATAAATTCTGTCAAAGCCCTGTGTAAAACAACTGACTTACATAGTTGTTAAAAGTATTTCTCTTCATTTCATAACACAAGAACCACCATGGGTGATTTCATTTTTATCATTTCTCTAAAATCCCACATTTTAATAAAACAAGTTTAATATAGTGTGTTAAAGTCTAATTGTCTCACACAGTCAAGCACCATTTTAGTTTGGAGCTCACTAACCAAATTTTGAGCTTTTCACTTACTGCCTTCCAGAAACATCTCTCTTTTAGAGAAATAAATGAATTTACTGTCCCCCAGGTCTTTAAATATCAGGTCATTTCCCTCTGTTTGTTTTGCTTACAGCTCATTTAGTTGAGGCTTTTGCCTTTTCATTTTGCAAAATTCAAGTGAAGCACATTAGACTAATTATTTACAAAAGCACACAGAAAACAATTTGCCATAAAAATATTAGACATATAAAGTCTCAACTGTCTTGATATTATTAGAAAATATGAACGTAGTCCAGCTTGCCAAGTCCTAAAGGACTTTTGTTAAGTCTATTAGACTTTATTAGAATTCAAGCTAATAAACTGTTGAAATGGGATGAAACTAATAAGCATTTCAAGGTGTACCTAGGGCTGTTTTAATCATGAAATATTAGCTGACAAATTGTCACAGAACTAATTGTGATTGATTAATTATCTTTTTTTCCTTTATTTTACTCCACTCATCTAGTATACACCTAACAACGGTTTAATTGTACACATACAATATACGTAATGAGGACTGATCACATTAATTAAATTGCATTTTTGTTCTCCTTTCAGACAGGGAACATTTGACATAAATTAAATTAAAATACAAAGCCTAATAAGGAAATGTACAAAAAAAGTGTTTATAATGACACAATCAGAAGCCAAATGCATTGGAATGATACCACTAAAAGATTGCCAGTCAATTACAATATAGTGATAAAAATATGTAATTTCTCTAGTTCATGCCACTCATTGCCATAATTAGTATGCAAAATAATTATGGTCAGCTCAAATATGCTGTAATAATATAATAATACACTATGGTAACATGATTATGGTGAAAACAGAAAGACTGTGGTTGACACTGAGGTACTTTGTGTGTTTAATATTCACAACTAAAACACAACATTAGAAGTTCAGTGTGTATTATTGACATCTAGTGGTGCATTTGCAGACTGCTCCTGACTGACTATCCCCCTCACCCTCCTCTACTGTTATGTCTGTTCTGGGAATAATACCAGAACAGCTGAACTAGTGTACAAACATAGCAGACCCTATGAAAGGCAACCTGCTCCTTCTAGATATAAATGGTTGTTAATATAATATTCTATCTCTGTAAATGTATTGTACATCTTCTAAATCTCACACACTGGACCTTTAAAAGACTTTCCAAATACAGCAGCATGGTATTTCCTGTTCAGATGTAACACAAATAATGAGTTAAAGAACTCACCGTCCAGCTTGTTGAGGATGAGATGCCTCCTCTTCTGTAGATGATGACATCTCTTTGTTTTCCTCTTCTTTAATCTGCTCCTCTTCGTGGGTTGCCTCCTCCCCTGTTGAGCTTACATTTATACATCCTTCCCTCTCCTCTTCCTCCCTGCTGTCTGTCTGCTGATGTTCATCTGCAGGGCCATCTACCCTCTCCTCCTCTTTCAACTCAAGCTCTCCTTCTTCCTCCTTTATTTCCTCCCTACCGTCTCCTTCGCCATGTGTCTCCTGTACTTGTGCAGCCCCTTCCTCCTCCTCCTCCGCCTCCTCTCCTTCTCTGATCCCTTCCTCTACCTCATCTTTGACTCCAGCGCCCAGCTTGTCCTGCTCTGCCTGATTGTGTGTCTCTGCGGGTGGGTCGGTTGCAGTCGTGGTCGCTGTGGTCGTCGTATCGGGCTCCAATGTGTTTGCAGGTGGGGTGGGAGAGGGCAGAGCCTGCCCCTCCTGGGTCATGGTGCTCTTCACTGGGGCAGGATGGGGGGGCAGCTGTCCACGCCAGCCAGAGATGAGCTTCAGATCAGCTGGAGAGGCTGTAATGAGAAAAAGAAACAAGGACAGAAAGGAAAATTAGCATTAAATGAAGCAAGAAAGTGACAGTTAAGAGGAGGAGAAAGCAGTCTTTTATAATCATTACAGTATATTTAGCCAGTAATGATACTGTTATTTCATTATTTCTAGCCTTAAATGTAAGTCACAGAGGTCACCTTCAACAAAAGAGCAGCTGTGTATACATGTTCAAAACATTGGGCAACTAAGCGTGTATGTGTGTTAGAGCAACGGGGATGCATATGTCTGGAACACTTTGTCCTCTGCACCAGATGATCCCAAAACAGCTCTGAAAAGAGAGCAGGAAAGGGTAGATAAAGTAGAGAGCAGAGGAACACAGACAGACTGAGATTTACTTAATAAAGCCCAACAGAGTCAAAATGATCCTGCTGGCTCATCTGCTCTCTGTCTATGTAGAGATTTCATGGCTGAATAACTAACTAACTGTTACCATCACTGCCATCACTTGTTCTTTGTGCAAATGCTTGATGGGTAAACTGAGATTTCAACAGGGATCTTCATGGTTCGCCGCTACTTCTTCTTGCTGGCTAAGCATCCAAGACCCCTGTAAGTCTTCCTTTAACCTTTCTGATGCTCAAGGGCAAATGTTAATGAGCTGCTCTTAATTACACTTCTGCAGAGCTAGACCTGAGTGAACAGACGCTGGCTTCTAATACTTTATCCTTTCTCTGCAATATGAACAATATTTTGTGAGTGTAGCAAAAATATGTCCTTTTACATGCATTCTAATGACTTGTGAAGGCGCTAATTACTAATTAGGAGTGTTAAGACAATAACACTCAATTGTCCAAAAATTCAGTTAATAGATGAATAATTTATAAGGCTTTGTCCAACATAATACATTTTAGGAATCATTGTTTTTCTCTTTTGTGTTACTTTAAATTAATACTCTTTACTTTTAGATTGAGTCAAATAAAAAAACCTTCAAAGACGTGTCATTTCTTAACATAATTCCTATATGTGCTAAACGAGGTATATGTGCAAAAATGTTATAGTGATCACATGCCTGTTTAGCTAATTACTGCAATGGATGTCAAATAATTGCTTTTTCCAGCTTAATGGATGATTTTTTGCTCTGAATGAAACTAAATGGTTCATTTTAGTTTAAAATTTCAATTTTATTTCAACCTAATCTGAAAACATAGCAAGACAAATACAAGCTACAAGGTACAACAAAATAAAAATGTCAGAGGAGATGCAAGCAGAAAAAAAGAGTGTGAAACATGTGACAAGATGAATATGAAAATACAGATGTGAAAATAGTAGATTAAAAATGATGAAAGTAAAAAGAAGAAATTGAACAATATAAAAGATGATCCCTAATACACAACAATGTAATTAGAACATAAAAAGTGCAAAAGACTCATCAAGACAGAAATACATTGGCAGTCTCTGATTTCTTGTTATAAATCATTACATTAAAAATGGTGTAAAAAGATGTTAAAGTTATTAGAGGTTTTCTTTATGGTCAAACATGATAAATAGCACAATATCAATATGGAATATTATTAATAATAATCATTTCAGGATGAATATTATTTGATCATGCGGCCCTACACCAATGCCAATGTAAGTAATGAAGCACACAACATTTTCCAGCTGATGGCTGCCTTGCCTCCTGCTCTGCTGAATCATCCACAGCAGGAGACTCACAGTTCAATTCCAGTAAACTATTTACTGGCATTAGAATCTGATGGTGTGCAGATGCAGGTAAAAACTATTTAGAATGAAATGTGCATCCACAACTCTACCATAAAACAGTGCGGTTTTCGTGAGAAAGTGTCTCGCAGTTCTGCTTAAAATCACGCTGTGAAGAAAAACAAGGATTGTGATGGAATTGAAAAAACTGTGTCAGACTAGGATGTGAGCCAAATTTGTATCTATGATGTTGTAAGTGCTTTGGCTTTGCCCCTGAGCATGAGGACACCACAGGACACCCACTGAATGTTTCATCAGAGCTGGAAAAGGATGATGCAAATTATGCAGAACATAAAAGTCAATGCAAATTGCTGTCTTATTTGAAGCTTGTTTTCTAATTACTTTGGGTCTCTTCCTTCTGTAGCTTAATGGGATTCAGTTATCGTGGAAACACTTAAAAACAAAAGCCCCCTACCTAAATAAAATGACACTGACTGTACTTTTTTATCAGCTACAATAGAGATTGCAGTCTATTGAAGTCTGCGCTAGACTCCAATAATCCATCTCACTTTGACTGCTGTTAAAAGTGTGATAATCTCAGAGGATGCTCTGGCTGATTCCTCAACAAATTCTTTCTGAATACCTGATCACTGACTGGCCAAGTTCGACTTCATGGGGAGTCTCAGCATCTTCCATGAGTCATCATGCAGTTTCGCTTACAGTATAAATAATGCAGGCAGCATACGATTTCACAACAAAACACAAGAAACAGACACATCTTAAAATGTGAATGTCTGGAATTAATCATAATTTAATCCAGTCCCTTGACAAATATGTGATTAACAGGGGCTACAGCTGCAAAATTTGATGAAAAATTTGTATTGTGGTTGTTTCGTGTTATGCTGAGTCCGTTTGCTTGGTTATCAGGTGTTATCAAATGTGCAGATTATTAGTTTGCTAACTCAGACTACATACAAGCATAAAGCAAAGAACCTCTTTTTGCTTACTATGACCAAAATATCACCATGCAACAGATGTTATGGGTTTTTTTTTTTCATTTCTGCAATTAGATCATCCTAAATCCTCCTACATCATATGCACTGAGCCTTTAAATTGCAGCCTTTTCCGACTGTACAACAGCACAACCCAACAATGCCATTGTGATTCAATTAATTGTGCAACTCTATTATGAGCTCAAGTAATCCCAAACCCAGGTACTGAATACATACTGACATCTTTTAGTGCTCATATTCACACAAATGCAAACGACATATGCAAACAAGCACAATTTGCATCCATTTATGCGATTACTCAAAGATGCATTTACACAAATTAGCACTGAGTCAAATGCATACACGGACACCCAAAACACTGACACATCTCCATAAATGGAAACAGTGAACAGTTATGAAACCTGACATGGAAAGTGGGAAATCTCGCTCTGCGTGTCTGCAGTGTCCTGTTTTTCTCCCACTTTCTCCTCTTCAGCTGTTCCACATTATGTTTGCTGCTATCTGAACTCTCTCTTTTTCTCCTTCTCAGACTCTTGTTTTGCAGTAATTGGTAAATGGGTCTTAGCCAACAGGAAAAAGGGAGTATAGAAGTGGGCTGCACCATGAATCGCTCTGCTGAGGAGTGTGATCAGATGTGCCCAGACAACTCAACATGGATTAATGGAGAAAAAGCAGCCAGTGATAGAGAAAACGTGTGTGGAGAGATACAAGAATGTGCATTGTGTGTGTCTTTATACTATGGCTATCAAGAGAGACGTATTGCATTTTACTTTTGTCAGCAGAACACTGGGACTTTTAAACCTTATCAATTTCTATTAATTGTGATCAGGCCATCTGTCACTCATGAAGACAACACACAAATCCACACACATTCGGAAACATGCCCACCCAAATAAACCACCAATCCGATGAGGATGACGCTGGATAAAAGGCCAAGTCGCCATTAAATCACTCTTCCTCTGTCCCTTGTGCTTTATATCTTTTTTATCTGTCTGCTTGTCCTTTTCGCCCACTCTCACACATTCTCTGATATAAACACATAGAGCAAAGCGCACACACAGATACACACCATGGCGTAATTTATTGATCCTTGAGACACAGAGCTGCAGTCCACTGGGAGTCTCCACTGATAAGCATGGCTGGTCCCTAAAGGCAGCAACAGAGATGCACAAAGAAACAAAACTCAAGTAATCAGACCGAGGGCTTTGAAACTTAGAGTACACATTTCTGCACACAGAATAACAAACTCAGACAGTTGTGGTGTTGAAGCTATGGCTGCGTTGCATCTTTACATTTAATGTGATTTGGCACTTGTGTCAAAACATGCCAGCACCAAACGCCAAGATGTTCCGCATTTAAATCAGCACTTAGCAGGCAGCTTCTAAACACTTGCTCCTACATTCCCAATAATGCTGCAAATAGCATCGTTTAATGCCTCTACCTGTGCCATTTAACTCCATGTTTCCTGTCTGAAACCCCGGCCTTCTGTCACTGCATATCATCTTCTGATGACGTTACTGCTAGATATTTTCTTATGTCTTCTGGTGAATTTCATCCTAAGCCACTGCAGACATTACACAAGTGTTTTCTCTGAGGGAGAAGTAGTGTAGTTAATGGATCTTTATGTTTTAAATGAGCTGGGCTCCCCTTGGAAATATTAGGCTGGATGCTTTCCACAAGTCAAATGGAATAAACCCACAACCCAGTCACAAGCATAAAATGTTTCCTTTGTATGTTTCTACAAATCACACAAACATAAAAAGGCATTTTTCTGACAAAAATATGTTCATATTAACATTTACATAAAAGTGTACCAAGTTAGGGGGTGGGTGATACAGCAAAAATCTTCTGTCATAGTTTATAGCTAGTATCACAATTAGAGCTGCACAATATATCATTTGAGCATCGTCATCACAATGCACGTGTGCACAATAGTCACATCACAGGTCCTGCAATGTAGGAGCCAAATGAACTCAACTTGTTTTTGTTTAATTTCAAGTGTACCTAACACACTGTGCACAGCCATCCACCAATCACAGTCATTCTTAATCAGTTTGCTGAAACAGACCACACCCCTGCATGTGGAGTAAGCCGCTGGTAAACGAAGAAGAAAATCACTAAAAACAAACAATAAAATCATCAAAAACGAACAGGAAAATCACCAAAAACAAACAAGAAAATCACAAAAAAAAACAAGAAAATCACTGAAAACAGAGAATTGGTGCCAAAAAGAAAAGCAATGTCAGTTATCTAAAATTATTTCAGCCACAGAAGGATGATATTCAAACACATGTTCTGTGTCGACAGTGTCTTACAATATCTCAATATATATCGCAGGGTTCAAATAATCAGTACGTCAGTTTTTGCCAATATCGTGTAGCCCTAATCACAATCCAGAAGTGTTGTAGTCAAGACCGGCAAGACGCAGACCAAGACACTGCTGAGACCAACGGGTACTGGGACCAAGACCGAAAACAAACTCGAGTTAGAATCAACATGACATGATTACTCATATCAATTGTAAAGCAAAAGCCTGTAAACTGTCATAACTAGTTAAATTCATGTTATCTTTTCTGTGATATTGTCCTTATGTCTTTCCTTTTAAATCACCCTGATTTGTCACAGTAACATGTTAATATCCTGTGATGATGTGGTTTTTGAACAAATCCCATTGAGACCACTATGTCCAAGACCGGTCTCATGAACTACATCACCACAATCTAGTAACTGTTTAGAGAACTGAACTCAGAAATCCAGCTTCATCTCATTTTATTTTCTTATTTTCTATTACTTTGTATTTAAAATTGTTCCATACAAGCCATTTCTGTTCAGTATTACTCATTCTATATAATTTCATTCTACACTCTTACCTGCACCTGTCACGTGGAAGAACACAAAGTGTCCACATGACAAATGACACAAGTTTTTAGGGTACTGCTTGAACCTGAAACCATAGAGAATTGGGGTATGAACACCGCTATTTGGTGGCAAAGCCCTAGATCTTGCATACCATCAATCTATGCCCTGCCTACAGAGAGTAGGCACAAAAATAGTAGATGCATCAATGACAAATTATGTGTAGATTACATGTAGCAGCTGTTTGCAAAAATGCATAGAGACCAGATGTTAGTGACTGTGACAAAAGGATCAGAAGAGTTTGGTAAATGACAATGTTGAAAAAAAACCTATATTCTGCAATTGTAGAAGTGATTCAGTCACAGCATTAACATACTACATAAAAACAAGCTCTGTCTAAAGCCTTTAATCTCCTTAATTCTATCTATCTATCTATCTATCTATCTATCTATCTATCTATCTATCTATCTATCTATCTATCTATCTATCTATCTAACAAGGGGAAAAAAACATAAAGAAAAAAATTTAATATAAAGGAAAAAAATTTAAAACACACACACACACACACACACACACACACACACATTGGTAACTAAGTGTACTATTGTATCTTCACAAAAAGTTTCTAACCCAAATGTCAACCACGCTTGTTAAGTGGGGAAACTGGGGGTGGGAGTAAATAAGCTCTGCTTCTTCTCCCTCCCTTTCGGGCTTTTGTTCTTCAGGGGTGGTATACCAGTGAGGACTCGTCTTGTACAATGATGTGTTATACATACTGTGTACACACAATGTTCTGCAAGATAATTGCTGTATCTATGTACATTTGTAATGGATACTTCTCTGTGTATGTCCCTTGTGTAAATTCTACATGGATAGTTTCTATGTTTTTTATAACCATCCTGTAAAATTCACTATGTATAAAGTAGTTTTATATGCACAATCTACAAGTCGACTTGTTTTCTTTTTTGGTTCTGGATGTACAATTCTATCTGTAATTCTTTAAGTATGGTTCTTGCGTATACTTGTGCATATGCCATTCTAATCTCTTGGTTTTTTTTCTTTTTTGTTGGCAATCCTTCCATGTATGTCTGTGTACACATGTATGCAATGTATATGAACAGTATTGAATATTGTACATGTATATGTAATTACCACTGTACATGGAGTGCATAAGCTCGAAATA
>JAPTGZ010000002.1:31836107-31847824 GCA_029814645.1 Fowleria isostigma
TCCCTCTGCGATCCCCCTGACTGAAGGCGCACAGGAAGTGCAGCCGTGGCCCAATTATAGCGTGACACCTCGGGCCGGCCGTTGCCATGGTTACGTCTTCCCTGCGGTCCCCTGGAGTGTGGCGCCGAGGAAGAAGGTCTTATCACATCAGCCATCGTTACGGCAACAAGCAAAAACCCACCCTGTAGCCTCAGTCCAGCTGGCTCTGTTTTCACCCCCTGGTTTTATCATGCATGTGTGTTTCTACATATGATCTGCACTTGTGAATAAAAGGGAAATTACGTCAGTGTGTGAATAGGAAGAGAGGGAGAGAGAGAGAGAGAGAGGGCGTTTGTGTGTGAATCTCATGTTAGGTGTGTTCCAGCGTGTGCTGCATCCACTACTGGACTTGCCAAGGCAGCGTGTAGGTGTGTTTGTGTGTGTCTGTGGGGTTGCGATAAGGCTCTCAGCCACACCATTAGGTGACTCATAATCCACACAACCACAGACACACACAGTCACACGTGTGCATGCAGAAAACACTAACAGACACATACACCCAATTAGGTATGAACACGCATACGTAACATAAACCCAGCCTGTAGACACATGCACATGGCCAATTTCTTTTATTTCAAAAGGGCAAACAGAGCTATACAGTACAAGTTGCACATGAAATAATTTAGCCTAGGCTGAACTCATTCATTTCTTACTGATGCAGTGACGTCAGAACAACAGATTCAAAACTCTCCATTGGAAACAAAACATTTGGCTCCTTTTTTTAAGTTGAAACACAATACATCCAAACTGGAAAGGGATGTAAAAAAAGACATAATGTTTTCCAGCTATTTACAGTCTATTTACAGCATTTTTGTCATCATCTAAATATTGACGCACATTGGTATCCTTCTTTCTCTGCCCTCCGATTCACTGATTGTCAAAAGAAAGGATGTGAACGAGTGTGAACATTCTCAAACAGAGCTGCAGCTGCTCACTAAACACAAGATCTTGGAGTCTCTGTCCGAGCAAATGAACATGGTAGTCCTGTGTCTTTTTTATTCTGCAGCTCCTCAACAATCATCTGACCTGATCCTCTGACAAGTGCCATCCCAAAAACGTTACTATCCATCCAAGGCTCCGTTGCTTCTTTCCTGTGCCAGACCCAAAGTAAAGTCGGATCCCCTTAGATCAAACCCAGACACTCTGCTATCAAACCCAGGACCTCCTGGCTTCCTCTTCAGCTCCTCACACTTCCTGTATTTACAGATCTGATGTCCCCTCTTGCGATTGCGGCAGCTGCTGCACTGTTCGCAGTTCGTCTGACGCCGGCATGGTACACATTCTCCGCACCTCTTCCTCTTTCTCCTGCTTCCGCTGCCCCCACCCAGAGAGCTGGGTGAGTAGCCTTCAGCCACCAGCCCCTCAATCCCCTCAGCTCCCATGGCAGCGCTCCTCCAGTGACCACCCCCCATTTGGAAACCTGCTAGTGGAAACAAAGCAGGGCTGAAGGGAAACCAGGCACCCAGGAAGGGCTGGAAGTCAGTCCCACATCCAGAGGAGTCCTCTTCCTCCTCCTCAGGCCCAGATCCACCGCCCTCCCCGTCCCCTTTGGCCCCCTTTGCCTCTGCAGCCTCCCTTTTCACTGGCTGGCTGGTCTGCGCACCCAGGCTGGCCTGTTCTGTGGTAGCAGGGGTCAGAGCCAGCAGGCCGGCGCGCATCAGCAGCTCCGCGGCGTGGGCCAGGTGGAGCCCGCTGGGCGACTCGAACATATCGGGCCAGGAAGGGGCCCGGCGAGGCTTAGTGTGACCGGGCTGGGCAGGCCGCTGCTGGGCCGGGGAGGGTTGAATCAGGCCTTTAACGTCCACGGCCGGGGAGGGGGTTGAGATGTAGTGGGAGAGGCTGTAGGGGTGGCTGGAGCGCTTAAGGCTGGGTCTCAGTGGCTCATTGGGGATTTTGGCACTGCTGTGGGCCTGATCTGGGGAGGAAGGGCCAGCGATGTCTACGGCAGTGGACATAGCAGTGGCTGTGTGTGGGGATGTCTGTCCTTGTGTCTATGACTGCGTGTGTGGGAGGAGAGGTGAGGGAGAAGGGGATTGAAGCCGATGTGGGGTTGACAACCGTCCTGCTGTTACTTCAGCCAAAATGGCAAGCCTTGGCCTGTGTCCCTATTCCCATTCTCTGCAGCAGCCTCAGAGTCCTGGAGAGCTAGAAATGAATAGGGGATGAAGAGAGGAAGGTTAAGAATAGAAATGTTGGAGAGACGAATACAGAAAGAGAGTAAACACAGGCAATGAGACTGGAAGATCATTCAGCCAGAACCCCTAAACACTAAACTCAAGCATCACAAGTCTGAATAATCCGTCTTAAAATAGCTCTGGATCATATATGTGGATATGTTGTCAATAATAGTCCTTTAAAAGAGAGGCACATGCCCATGTTATCATACGTATGCATGCCTTGCCTATGATTTCCGCATACAGGAGGCAGTATCCCTTTAAGAATTTCACGGTATATCAATGCAATCAATAACAGAGCGACAACAATATGCAAAGATATGCGCATATGCGCAGGTCAAATGTGGAGCGCGATTTTCAAATACATTTTGACGACTGCTGTTATGTGTGCCAGCCAAAGCTTAAGCTTATCAGAGACAGACTAAATAGTGGACCGTGAAAAAACAGGCTGTCTTTTGTCTGGTATCGACGACAAGGAGCGAGGTGCGCAACGATGCGGTTGCTGTGGATAAAAAAAGACCAGTCTATATTCCGTGTCCACATTTGTTGAAAAACTATTGGTGATTAAAAGCAGGACATATATACTGTTAAAGGACGAGTCTGTGAAGCATTTGATGGCTCGATCAGAGAAGCTAATCGATCATTTGCCCGTAGATTAAGGTTACCTAAGAAGACGGTGCTCGACCGACGCCACGGCGAGCTGACCACAGTCCGAGTGGTCGCTGCGACACGGCGCTGCGCGCAGGAAAAGGCGACAAACGAAAACAGCGAAAATCAACAGGAAGTGATCAGAAAACATCTGCCCTTACCTTCTACAATCCGTCCAAACTCTCCTGTCAAAGATACTATAAAGTCATAAACTAATGGCGTGGTGATTGTACTGTATATGGACGGCGGAGCTGCCGATTCCTCCTCCACCTCTCCGTCCCGGAGGGTCTGCAAACACTCTGCACGGAATTTGGGGGCGTCGCTCAAAATGCGAAGTGGACTCTGCAGCTGAAACCGTGGTCGAAGCGACCCCGTAATATCAACACCAACAGCTCCATATGAACGGACAGCTGACAGTCTGAATAAAAGCGTGATGAATTAAACCCGGTATTAAATGTCCATCAGACTGAGTCACTGTGCGTCAGGGTGGGCGTTATACCAGAAATGATCGGACAACACATATTAACCCCAGTGGACACTGAAAATAGACATTTAATAGAAAACAATTAAACAAAATGTAAATGAATGAATATTGGAGTAAAAACATAAATGTCATAACATGTCACATCATATCCCATGAGGTCGGTGATGAACGAGTATTCCAGTTGTTATCAGTCTGATCATTCCTAAAATAACACACAGACATATCAGCTGGAAGGGTTTGAGTGTATGACCCCAATCCATGTGTAGTCAGTGAAAGCAGCAGTAAAAGTATGGACATGTGTGCATGGTGATGATGGTCCTGAATGGGTGCGTAAAGCCGCAGTGGCTCAGCCCCTGGTAGTCCATCTACAGACCCGGGTCAGAGGGGACAGACCAGGGGACCAGAATGGAGAAACCGATGAAACAGTTAAAAAAAACAACCAAAAAAACCCCCAAAACAGTTGGCATTTGTACAACTACAGATTCAATATAATGAAAAAAAAATCCCTGAAGAATGTGATGCATTAGAATGAGTCATGAACATGATTAATGAGTTAATAATTAAATTGATGATAATAATAATGTTTATTTTTATAATTGTATGGGGTGAAATACTATTTAACACAAAAACAATAATAAATATGTGGATTGTTTTTAAGTGTGTGTGTGTGTGTGTGTGTGTGTGATGTTCTCGGTCCATCAGTGATATTGTCTTACGTCTGTTTGTGCCGTGGATGTTACGTCCGTGTCGGTCGTGCGTGCTGTCAGTTTAAGGTGACTCCTCACGCAGGGCTAGTCGAGTCCACTCCACCTCTTATGAGAGTCCTCGGTTGCATCTGGCACGAAGCCAGATCCATCGTGCGTGCGTCAGTGTGTACGTGCGCGCGCGCGTGTCACTATGGGAGCAGGGGCCCACCGTACTCGCGTGTACTACACACAGTTGTCTGGCCACGGACTGAGTATCCGTGTAAACACAGCGTCTTCTAGCGGTCAGCGCACATACTGCCACTTCTTCAAAATGGCCACTGGTGTCTGTGGACACTGCAGCAGCGGTGGTGGGGGGGTGGTAGAGTCCCCCCTCCACCCCCACTCTGATGCCACTGCAGACGCTCCTCACACACACACACACCTTGTTTACTCATTATCCCTGTCCGCAGTTAATCCATAAACACACTCCTCAGCCTCAGATAAAGTGCTAAAGTGCTTTTGACCCTGTGGTTAAAACACAAACAAATGTCGAGTTTGGCCCCGGGGTCCTTCGCTTCTGCACAACTACTCCAAATAAATAAAAACCAGCCAACAAGTCAGATCACTCAACAAGGTTTATTCACAATATACACAACAATGAATCATCAAGTCAACCCAGTAGAAAATAATCTGATGAAAAAGCAAGATATCTTGGAATAAGCAGCTTCACCTTCTGAACACTTTACAGATTGAATACAGCATGTTTCCTCTTCAAGCAGACAGTAACAGATTGATTTATTATTATTTCATTTAAGACCAAAATAACCTCAACTTTCTGCCTAAACTGTTCTTAGTGCAAAAATCTAAACATGTAACATTCATATGGTTTATTGTGTGTTCTTGTTGTGGGTAATGGGGTGTTGATTTGTTAATAAGGCCTGTGCTGTGTTCAGATGAAAATAAGAAAAAAAAATTTAAAAAGTGAAGAGGCTGAAGCAAAGAGCTGGCAGCCTCATCACATTTCAACCACCTGAAAGTATAGTAGGACTCCTGCAGGGATTCACTTATTATCACATTAGGAAGAAACACTGCACACAGTGGGTCAAAATGCAGTTGTGACACTGGACCGCGCTGATTGTCAAAGTCCCCTCCTTATCTCAACATCGCGGACCTTTGATGTGAACGTCAGGTCGGTCAGGGTAAGAGATGCACAAGGAGCGGAGTTTCATAACATTTTTAGTGCTGTCTACGTTTCTATTCTGGAAGATATTCCTCTCCGTTTGCTTCCACTGGTGTTGTGTACCCTAACCCTAAATGTGATACTGTAATGATGACAAATGGACAAGCTGGGGCTGGCGGAGGAGGCGGAGCTCTCAGACAGTCTGACTCATGCATCCCTCTTTTTAATGATGAGCGGTCCGACGTTGTCCCCGGTTTCTTCGTTGTGTTTGGTGTGGGCACCGTCACAGTAAGGGAACTAAAAGAAAACATACAGCATCAAAGGAAGGAAGACATATCAATGTGAAGCACTTTGGACTTAATGATATGACCGGCAATGTGTAACTACAAACACTGTCTATAAAACAATCATACAAACAGTCATAACTGACATTGTTGAGAAACAGTAGTGGCTGCACCCACCATTTACTACAAATGCAGTTTTCAGATTGCAGTCAAAGGAGACAAATATAAATATAATGACCTAACTTGAGTGTATTCATCTGTGAACATGTTTCATTTTAGGCCCTTCTACTTGACCTTTAGGAAACAGTACAGTGGATGTTCCTGCGGTCTCACCTTCTTTGACTTCCAGCAGCGGCAGTACACAGCCTTAGTGCCAATGTCCTCCATGTCGAAGCTGTGGACCACTTTGGGACTGTCTTTGCTGATGGACGTGTTCACCTGGCCGTTCTTACAGCCCCGTCTGTTCAGGTAATGGCTGACTAAGAAACCTCCGACTGCTGCAACCACCGCCACAGGTACAGCCACCACCAAGTGTTCTAAGGAGAGATTCAGCCATGGTGGTCATCCAAGCACAAAACACAGCAGTCAACATAACACTAAAATCTATGTGTGATGCCACGGCAGCTATAAAGTTATGGAACACAGACAAAAAGTTACAACAATGCCTTTGTGTACAGGAGAAAGGATTATGACATTAGTGGCCTGTGCAATTATGTTGGAATGCAAAGAATCTCATTTGGTAACTTATACATCAAAGATTTTATGTACATGTATCTGTGGCAATAGAGGAATTCATGGTTTCATGTGAGAACTTCAGTTCACATTGATCTCCACACCCAGACCCAGATCCATCCACAAAAAAGAAGCATCAGGACGGTAAGGATTTTAATGCCTTATACAACCTTCTATGCGATTTAAAAGAACGACTGCACATCCTAGATTCAGATTCATTGGATGAATATGCCGCTGATTTATCCTGTCCATTAGCTACAGAGGACAATATGGTACGACTGCCTTCATTTTCCATTTTCTTCGATACCATGAGGAGGATTATCCTGGTCCACTGAGCATCACATGATGCAGAGTCCTGGAGGAACAGGGCCCCCGCTGTCAGTCTGGCTTTTCAAGTCCACTGATTAGCAACATACTTCCCTAGCCCGGCTTAACGCCACGATACAGCAGAGACATACTGCAAAACAGGACGGCTCCAAATGTAGCTGCAGCTGGTGAGCCAAACGTGTCCGTCTAAAGTTGGAAACCCAACCTGTGGCTCCGACCAACAAGGCTAACTGACCAGTTAGCATGAAGCTACATGGCCGTTAGCCAACTAGGCAATGACTGTTGACATTACAGCCAATATGTAACTAGCGGTTAGCTTTACAACAAAGGCCAACTTCAAGGTGTATGCATGTATTTACTTAGAGCAAACGACGTTACACAGAAAAAAAAAGAGTGAGGTGGTTAGATACTTAGGTTGGGTAACGGTCAATGTAACGACAAGTTTATGCTGAGCGGACAACAACACTGCTTACATGCTAACACGTCACTAGCTAGCTTTAATACTTTACCTTTTGATATTCTTAAGCCTGAGCCGGACATCTGTGGCATAGCAGGTAGACCTGAGGTTGTCATGTTTGCTCTGGATGTTGTGTTGTTTGTTGTCGACACTCAACAGCAAGGTCAGCCCGGTGAGCCTTATCTGAACTCAGTCCGCTGCGGAGGAGCCCGGTATGTACGACCTCATACGTCACTGAGCAGCGACCAATCAGGACGGAGGACGGAGGGGGATCTTCAGTCAAGGCAAGATAGTTCACTCCACCGACTCCAGCTCCAAGTAGGACAGTAGTGTTACCCGCGACACAAGTGGATTTGTTTAGTTTTACCCAGGGTTCAAGAATATAAACCCTAACCAATTCAAGGGAAACCACGGATATTTACTATGTGGGTGAAACATAATTATATGAACCAAAACGTAACATAATATCATTTACATAGTTTACGTATTTGCTTGTAGGGTTCAAACGTCTCCCTTCGTTTCCTTTGCAGACCTACAACTCAGAGGGGCTGAAAAAGGTGACAAACTAAACCGCCACATGGGGACCACTGAGTAACCCCCCACCCCGAAAAAATGTAGATTTTAATGCAGAAATTCAGCATCCTGATGTACACTTAAAAGAAAATATATTTAACCTTTAGTACCATTAACTATGTAGTTTTGAATATCCAAATGAAGTGGAAATTTAATGACAGGACTGGCGAGAAAAACTTCATTACATCTGCAAGGCTTTTATTTGTAGACTTGTCTTCTGCTTGTAACACCATCCAGCCCCATATTCTAACCAAAAGGGTTTTAAAACAGTTTAAAATCAGCAAAAATCTGGTGGGGCTGGATTTTAGACTTAACAGACAGATCACAAAGAGTGAGGATAAATGGAGTTCTGTCTGACCCACTGTTCTCCTCCACTGGTTCTCCTCAAGGCTGTGTGCTGTCGCCACTATTATTCATTCTCTACACAAACATGTGTCAGAGTAAATATAAAAACAGGGCCATCATTACATATGCAGATGACTCAGTTATCAGCCAGCTCAAGGAGAGTGAAACCAGTCATGGCCCTATCATTGATGTGGTGTGAAGAGTCCTACCTTCACTTAATATATCCCAAACAAAAGGTAAGGTCATCAATTTTAGAAAACAACAGGATGGGCACAGAGTCACTTTAATTAAAGGTTAGACAACAGAGCAAGTGAAATCATACAAATACCACAAGATTATAATTGACGAAAAATTTTATTTTATTGAAACCTGCAGATCTGTCTGTAAAAAGGGCAATCAGCCCCGTTACTGCCTTAGAAAACTGGTACATTTCCACACTGACCAAACCATTTTAACTTTGTTTTATCATTCTTTTATCTGTTTTATCCTTTTGCCTGGTGACATGATTCGGTCAGACCTCAGCTGCAGAGAAAAACTCACTGAATCAAGTAGTCAGATGGTCCAGTCGCCTGATTGGTGAGTCACAGTCTTGTCCCACCTCCCTGTACACTAAACAGGTACAGAGGGTGACTTCATCAGGTCTTAATAGTGACGCCCATCCTTTAAAGGGTGAATTTCAGCTCCTTTCCTCTGGATGGAGGTTTTTTAGTCCCAAGATGCAGGACACAGTACAGGACAAAAACAGTTTTGTTCTTGTCGCCATCACTGAGCTCAACAAGAAGTAGTGGCATTGCACTTTATTTATCTTATTTTTTTGCTCTGCTATTATTGTGACTTCTAATTTCTAAATTTTATGTCCTTATCCTGGTTTTTATCCCTGAGACTGTTTTTTTTATTTCCTTGAGGTTTTTATTGTTTTTGCTTGATCTTATTTATTTTATCTTATTTATCCATGCATATATGGCTGAACGGTGGAACGTAACACTTTTTTGTCTTTTGACACTTGATCAAGTACCTGCTAAACAGGTTCAGTGTGTGTTTTGTAATGTAATGCCAAATGCATTTCACTCTTTCAAAGCAAAAAACAAATCTACCCACAGGTTTAAATAAAGTAACCTTGAACCTTAGTACAGCTTGAGGGTGTTTTATACAGATGTACAAAAAAATATATGTTTTTATATATGCGTAGCGGTGTTATTGCAATGGGGTATAGATAGCACAGGGGAGTAAACTGAGTACAGTTTGAAGGTGAATTCCATTATGTAATAGTAATAGATTTCCTCAGTTACAGTAATGCAAATATACTATGTATGCAGCAACTCATCTCAAGTTGATCACAATAAACAGATCCATTTTATATCATGTACACTGGAATTTTCCATTAATATTTACTGTGTAACTGTCAGAGTAACAGCATGTGAACTAATAATCATACATCCATTCACTTTTATCCGACAAAACCAAAGTCAACCGAATAAATATAGTTAACAGATATATAGTTATAGTGATCCTATTAATATGCAGGACTTAAAGTGAAAAATAATCTTTAGCCTGAACTGCCTTCAGATATGGGCTTTTACAAACTCAGACTGGCCTGTGTCTTTGTGAACATTCATGCTGGACATATGTTTTTACATCCATACGTGCCAATTTGACACAGTTTTGATTAAACGTCTTCTGCTGGATATGGTAAATGACAGGTCGTGTTCTGCAATAAATGCACACGTGTATTTTTACATCACTAACTCGGTCATCCATCGATGCTGGTATCTCAGCTGTGGCTGTAGGTAGTGTTTTCACAGCATCGACAGCAGCTCTATGACCAGGATCTGACTTAAGATGAAGATAGCACTTTATTTTTTTGCTCGTTGCGTACGTTAATTTTCACGAGCACATGGTGTAGAAACAAGCACCTGGTTCTTTTTTTTTACTTCAGCTCCCAAAGGGTCTCTGTCTCTGTCCATCTCTTCCACCCATGTCCATGTCTAGTGCCATTTATTTTTAAGTCCTTTGTCAACAAGAACATCTTCACCAGGTTTCATAAGCCTTTTGTTCAGTCACCTGACTATAGTCAACTCCAGATCTATGGTAAGTATACCAGTGTCAGATGGGACATAACAAATTGTCGTACTGGAAGCTTAAAATTATTGTATTTTAAAGACCATCAGGTTTAGTAAAATATGAGCATAAACCATGTATAGTATGTTATAATGCAGTTTGACTTTAAATATATTAACAGCACTGTTGGAAAAAAAAAAAAAAAAAAGCTTTTCTGCAGAGTTCTCAGTTCAACTGGACTGGTTTGATAAACTTTTGTTTATGCTTTGTGTTGCCATGCTACATTGTGCGTCACTCAAGCTACGTTGTGCATTGATTAGCTGTAAAGCAGCTGAGTCAATGTGTAACATCAGGTGCTGTGCAAGCTGTTTGCTAATAGCATGTGTGAATGAAGTCAAGGGGCAAGATGGCTCACTGGTAGAGTTCATACCTACTGCATGGGAGGCCCAAGTTCAACTCCTGGCCAGACTTAACCCTAATTGTCCAGAAGAATATCCTGACATAAAAACATATGCCTAATCATCATGCAAAAATTAGCTATGGCTCCCCTGCAACGGAGCACCCAAAATGGAAAATAGCATGTATGTATGGAATCAAATTATTGTATATAGGAATTATTGATGATACAGAGGATAAAATTATACAAATACCATAATTATTGTACATCTGGCAACACTGTACGTATCTAGCATGGACGGCAGGTCATAGAAAAATGTCTAGAGTTGCTGTCCATGCTAGGTAGGTACAGTGTTGCAGTAGCAGTCTCAACCAAACTAATATCACTAGCTAATTCTTGCGACTTTTTATCAGTTTGTCCAAAAACAAGACAGGAAATATAGGTGCTGCGTGAAGTTCAGGAAGTAGTGGGGCTGTGCACAGAGCCCATTTGGCAATTACTGTCATCAGCATCAGTGAATAAATAAACAAGTCATTGGATTTAGATGATTCACATTACACATAACCTCCCGTGTACATTGACCTTATTCTCCATTTCTATTGGCGGTTGGCCTGGACAGCCCATTTTCACTGGTGGAGCCTCATCATGATACCTGTGGGTTTTTGGTGAGTGCCATTTGCCTTTCAGGGAAATAATTTTTCTCAAGTATGCAGAAATGAACCCAAAAATAGCCACTTCTGTGTAAACTCTACTATCGTACCGACAGAAACCTGTAATCGCTTCTTTATTAACTTATTTTATGTGCGATCCCAAAACGCTTTCATAAAATGTTTAACCCCAGTGTAATAATTCTTTAAAGTTCCACCAGAGGGCGACACAACGCCCTAAACTCATGAAGATGCACAGACAAACCATCAGATAGGAAGAGTTCAGTTCATTTTATCCTTTACCAAATGTTTTATTTCAAATCATGCACCATGTTAAGATTATATTATATTACAATAGGGAAAACAAGGTTTATTGGTTTTATTCATTTGTTAAATTAAAAAGACAGTGTGAATGTTGTATTTTTCCTGTGAAATTCTTCCACCTTAAGGCTATGAACGTGATCTGGCTTCTTTCTCTCTTGTTATCTACTCCAAAAAGGTCTGAGAATGAGTCAACACAGGAGTCGGGGGGTTTTATTACACAGTTTAATCAACACACAAAGCTCAACGAGCCTCTCAGGTAATTCAATATACAGAGGTTTGTGCAAGAAGAGTGGGTTCTCCTCGCACCCAGAGCCCAAGCCAGTCCCATAGCCATTTAAGATGTTAGCCTCTAAATTTAACAT
>JAPTGZ010000002.1:31878356-31895406 GCA_029814645.1 Fowleria isostigma
GTATCATGTGACTAAAACAGACAAAAAAGAAAACATGGAATGCCTAAAAGCACTGTTTTTGTCAGTACAATGCCATATATGTTGATGTAAGAACTTGTGTAATTTTGGTTATTATCAAGAAAACCATGGAAAATGGATAGATATGAGCTCTGAAATTAAACTCTTCTGAGCTTTTTTTGTTATTGTCATTCTATCTTTTCAAACAAATGTACCTTTAGTTGTACCAGGCATTAAAATAAACAAGAAAGTGGAGAAAACAAAGGGTGGTCTAATCATTTTTTCCCGCAGTTGTATAAGACCAGTAATGTGGCTGCAGAAGTTTGTAATCATTTGAGTTATGCTGATAGTTGAAACAGACCAAGGATGAACCTGACTGCTGCTGCGCCATGAATGTCCCACATAACAGTGTATCCTCGGGCTACTGTATCTGAAAGGTATGCGACAGTGTCCAAACGCTACTTTTTCAGCCTATTGTGTTGAAAACTGATGCAGTTTGGCCAATCATGTAGTTTGCCCACCAACTGTTGCAAAGAAAACACGAAAATCATGTGGTTGCATTTGTGCCACACAGCTTGCGTCATTTCTCATAAACTCTGCTTGTGAGAGACTTGTGCTAGATCTCTGGTCTCGCACATGGGTTAGTCACTGCAGACCACTCAAAATCATTCACTTTATTGAAGCATCAGTGGGTGAAGAACAAAATTTATTTGGAGCTTATGCTATGTGTCATCTCTAAATGGTCAACAGCAGCCTTGTAATGTTATATGACACATCACCGTGTCAGCTTTGCTGTCAGTTGACGATGTGTTATCATAAATAGGTATCATTTACAGTTATAGATGCTTCTATTGGCTAAAATATAAATGCATTTCCTTTTTTTT
The DNA here is from genome assembly GCA_029814645.1 of Fowleria isostigma. Classification (NCBI taxonomy): domain Eukaryota; kingdom Metazoa; phylum Chordata; class Actinopteri; order Kurtiformes; family Apogonidae; genus Fowleria; species Fowleria isostigma. The sequence continues at coordinate 31,879,238 of JAPTGZ010000002.1, forward strand.
TTCAAATCAGATAGACTCAAAAGCTCTAGTTCATTATTTTTTTTGGCTGAAGAGAAGTCTTTACAACTCAAATTCACATCTAACTTGTGAAGTCCAGTGGTGTTCTTCATCATATGGTCACTTTCCAGGTCCAAAAACCCTGCCTGCTTAGACTGTACTGGTACTGAACCTCTCCTCTTTCTATTCCCCAACTGCCAAGTATAGTTTTCCCAAGTATAGTTCCTTTCCCCAAGCTCTGTGTCTCTGCTGCTCTCCACTCTCTCATACCTGCCCTACTTTCACACTGCTCTCACAATTTACGAGTTTCACACTCCTTCCCTCTCTTGCCTCTTCCCTTCTTTCTCACTCTCTCTTCCAGTCTTTTTCATGTACACACAGTACAAGCCTCAGACCAGAAATATACATACAGGTGCTGAGTTCATGTATATACGTTGAAGTTTCGAAGAAGTGCTGTAGGATTTTCTCCACATGGGTGCAGCCCATCATGACTTGTTCCGGCGTCATTGTAGATTTTAACGTGGCACAGTGTGATACAATGTGGGGTGGGGTGGGGTGGGGTAATATTGAACAGAACAGAACAATACATTACAGTACATGAAAATGTTTACAGACTGGTCCGAGCTTATATATTCTAACAAATAAATATGAAGTTGGAGAGATGTCAGCATGCATGAGTAATTCTTCTCCTGGCTAATGTTCTCTGACAGCCTGGAGTGCACAAACCTTTTAAAATATTAATCAGTCCTAACCTGAAGTGCAAAACTGGTTTTAACATGTAAGACCTCTACTCTGAACGAGTGGAAAACAGACTCCTGTGCTTGGCAGCTCATGGTGTCCTGGAACGTCTCAGGGAGCTTTTTGTGTGTTGTATTCAGTCATTAGGTGTGTGTCTTGGGGTACGGTAGCGTGTATGTTCGTACGGGGCTGTTAGGCCTCATAACACCTAACTTTGCTGTTTGTTTTTCTTTTTTCTGAGGAACTTAACATAGATATTTAAAACATTTCAGGTGGGCTTCAGTTCAGTCTGTATAGAAATAAAGAGCTTAAATGTTCCTATTTGAAATTTTGAGTCTTAAGTCTTATTTAAAGTAAGTTGTAAATGATTTGTTGAACATTGCATGGGAGTTTAGTGTCAAATGTTACTGGTGTCGTTTTCTGCAATGTGGATGAGTTTGGATGTTTTACAACTCATACTGTAAAAAGATAAATTCAGTAAAGTACGACTCTTACATTAAAATGTAATGATTCATATCTGTGTGATCTGTGTGAAGGCTGTCAGAGACTGGAGCCTGTTACAACGACAGGAAACTAGCAGAGCAGCAACAGAGGAAGAGGAGGGTCTAACTAAAAAAACAGAAGGGCCAAGAGGAGAGAGCGCACAACAGAGACAGACAAAGTGACAGAGAGGGTGTGTGTGTGTGTGTGTGTGTGTGTGTGTGTGTAGGTGTGTGTGTGATAAAGAGAGAGCCAGGCCTAGTTTTTAGTGTGTGATCTAGGCCATTATCTGTGTTAGCACTGGTGGGGCTCCAATAGGCTCTGTGGATCCTGCATAACAATACCTTTTATGAGCTTGTATGTGTGTGTCTACCACTGTAGGTTCACACACATATCCGATCATGCGTGTTAACGCCATTGTGCCATACATGATGTGCGCATGCGCCCCTGCGCCTCTGCCTTTTGTTTCTTGCCACTGAGTTTGTGCCTGTTTGTTAAGATCATTTTTATGTGTGTGTGTATGAGTGTGTGTGTCTGCATTTTGTCAAGTGTGTCTTCATATGTGTGTGTATGTGACTCCTCACGTGCAGCTGTGCGCTCTTGCTGTATCACCCCTGTCGTCAGTCAACCCCCCTCTCCAGCAGCGCCCTGGGGGCCTTCATTATGTAAGAAAGACATTACTGCAGAACAGAGGCAGAGAGACATTACTGCAGAACAGAGGCAGGCAGCCCTGATAACTCTGGCAGCCCCTGCTTCAATACAACCCGCCTAGGCCCTGATAACACACACGTACACACACAAATACACACAGTGTTAAAGCCTGCAGCAGAGGTGTGATCAGGATAATGGTGAGGATTGAGGGCTTCTGGTGTTTGTAGGTGAACTTGTTGAGGAATAGAGGAAATATCAATCAGTCATATTCTGGATTATCATAAATGTTCTTCTCTTTTCTTCTGCACCACCTTCTCTCATTCCTTCCATAACCACAATCATTTCTCTCTTTGGTTTTAATATAAACCTATCACATCACTCATACATCCATACCTCTCTTCCCTCTCCTTAATCCTAAATATATTATATCTCTCTGGATTCCTTCATCATTGATCCCATCCTCCTCCTCCATCTCTCTTTCTACCATCTTCTCCCTGCACTCTCTGTCTCCCCCACCCTCCCTCTTTAGCGGTCCCCTTCCCCCTGGCCCATCGGCTGACCATGAAGGAGGTGTTTGATGCCGAGGGTCGACCGCGGGTGGACCTGCTCAAAGCTCACCTCACCAAGGAGGGTCGATTGGAGGAGGCTGTGGCCCTGCGCATCATCGATGAGGGCGCCGCCATCCTGCGCCAGGAGCGCACTATGTTGGATATTGAGGCGCCAGTCACGGGTACGATATAGTGCTAATGATGAAAGTGTTGTGGAGATTTCCAATAATTGTTTTAAATCTTAATTTGATAGGAGGTCAAACCTGCTCTTAAAACTACCAATAACAAAAGATCTGGGTGTGTGAGAGAAACAGAGATTATATGTTTACACTGAGGGCATGAAGCAAGAGTCAAAAATGGAGCTGTGGAGCAAAAAGCAGAAAAATCAGTCATTATGTATTCAATCAGATTCCATTCATCGATTCATTAATCTGCCATATGTATCTGCCACCGTTTTAATATGAACTGTTGTTCGGTCGCACATCACTGAGAGAACCAATTGGCACTTATCTACCTCACAATAGTGGATGCAGATTTTGGTAATATCTGCATGTATTCCCTTGCCAGAGAAATGGTATGAACCGTGGAGAATGTCGAGAGTAGAGAGGAGTAGGAGGGAGAGATTGAGATCGATGCAAAACAAAATGGAAAACAAGTTTCTGAGAAGATGACAGAAGACAGACAAGCAGGCAGGCAGACTCACTCAACCTATTGACACCGCTCAGTTAATGTACCTGCATGTCTCTGTGTCTGTGCATTTATGCAAATGGGAACGCCAAGATAATTCTGTGTAGGTTGTGAGCCCACGCAGTGTGGGAACATTGTTCGGCTTTCACAGGTACAGATCCCTGGGGACGAGGACAGATAGACAGGCAGATGGAGAGACAGTCGATCATAAGCAGCTTAGTGCAGAGGTTCTCAAATCTGCTCATTCCCAAGGAGCAACATATTGATCCCTGTTTCCACATTTCTCCACTTCTACAGAACCTGACCCAGAAACACCCACCTGAGAGGATTTATTTGTCTGACTTGGCTACAGTTGGAAACAGCTTTTAGTTTACTGAGATGCAGCAAAATGTTGTGAATTCTTAAATATGACTTAAAGAAGCCAAACATAATATTAAAGAGATTTTCTGATCAGTTTAGTACTTTGAGGGGCTCTCTTTGAAAATGCTCTAAAGACCTAGGTCTCCACCGAGATGAACTAAGTGAACAGACAGGATGGCTACGATCTGAACTGACAGCCTTTTAGGTTGTCACACAGAGACAGGTCTGAAGAGGCAGACAGGTACAGCTCAATTTCACTCAAGCCATTTTGTGTTCCCAATTCCCAGTTCAAATTAAAGCGAACACTTACAAGTAGACACAAAAACTTGACATTAAAATGGCAAGGAGATGGAGAGACAGACAGATGTCGATGGCCAGACAGATACAAAGTGGCCATCCTGTTGAAAAAAAAAGACTGCAGAGGAGATCTATGACATCCACCAAAAGTGAAAGGAAAGGCCAGACAGATGGTGAGGGAGGCGGATGAGAAGATGTATGCTGGTAGATCATACAGGCACACAGTCCAGAAGTCTTTCAAAATATGAAGCCTGATCTGAATTAGATCCAATAGCTCTGAATATGAACTGGAACCAATCTGTGGAAATACTTCAAGAAACACAGCCAGGGAAATGTCTATATAGAATCAGACTTTGCAAGGAGTTTAAAAAAGCAACAAAGGAGAAATGCCATAAGTCCGACTGCTGTGTATAAATCAACAGAGTTAAGATTTTCTTTACATTTCATGAAAGCTCTCATGTTACATATTCAGCAGCGTTGTGGTGCTACAGATAGTAGTGATATTTGGGCCAGCACTTTGAAAATCTTGCAATAATTGCTATTTTTGACAAGTTTTTCCATCATTTCCTCTTCATGCTTCATGAGACAGATGATGGATAGTCTTATATACTCATTTCTACACTTACAGTACGGATGTGCCATATGGAGCCACTGAAGCAGTCACACATTTGTTACCTGACTTGTAGAATAACATGTGGCAACTGAAGATGTGTGTGCTCCTAACATTGCTTTATGTCTCTTCAGTGTGTGGAGATATTCACGGACAATTCTTCGACCTGATGAAGTTGTTTGAAGTGGGAGGCTCTCCTGCCAACACACGCTACCTCTTCCTAGGGGACTATGTGGACAGGGGCTACTTCAGTATTGAGGTCAGGATGGACCCATTATCCATTACTTTACACATTTCATTGCAATGTAAAAATCTAAACCTGCCTCCCTTGGACTGGGTGTGTGCTCACTTTGAATGCTCTAACCATACTGTCTTGTGTATCCAGTAAGCTTACAACTAAAATCAATGTCCATTACACTGGAAATGCCCTGAAGTCTGTTATTCACCTTCTGTGGGCACGGTTTGTTTCACTATTGAGATATACAGTTACAACATTACAGCAAAGTATTATCAATACTCAAAGTGTGCCTAAGATTACCACCAGCACCTCAATGTGTGTCTGTTGGTATTAAAGGTGATGTCATTTAAAATGCATAGACAGGCAGCCTTCATTATTTAGCCTTAGCAGCCTGGGGCTTTTATATAGGACATAACAGACAGGGAATGATTCAAGGTCAGTCGTCATTAGCATGTACAGACAAGATGCTTCCTGAAAAACGTATGGAATCCAAATGGAAACAGTGCACTAAAAGGAGGCTTGTTTGGACATTTAATTCTTGGTTGAATGGACGTGAGTGCAATAAGGTATTTTTGTGATTACTTTGTCTAGCAGAAATGCACCACAGATCAGGAGTGTGACTGGAATCTGTAAGAGGAAACGCCCAAAGCATAACACACAATAGTAAAGCAAAGCACCTCTCTTTTATGCCATGGTGGCATAAGGGAAATATGGTGTCATGGAGTGAGTTTGGAGGGGAGGGAGCCATATTTAGGCCACCTTTTCTAACACACTTCAAGGGCACAAAGACTGGGGACTTAATTTAGAGCAGGGATGCTACTGTTTAAAGGTGAGAGAACACCCTCTGAGCCATTTGTAGGGTTAATAAGGTGAAAAAAGTGAAAACCTGTTGGATGAATCATGCTTCTATTCTCTGACACATACTCAGCTGTTTTCAATTCATTTCACTCCCCCCCCCCCATTGACTGAGTCAGTGCGGTCTGATGTGGGATGATTTCTTGTCAAAATGCTGTTTACGTCTATTATTAGACCAGGCTAAGGATCAATTTGCTCTCAGCTCAATTAAATTGGGCAGTGGATGGTTCATTCAAAGAAGGAATTTCTCATAACAGTCCAAGTGTGATTGTCTGTGCTGAGCTTTGAGTTTCCTGTTTTGATTTAATGAGAGGAGTTGAAAGTGAAATGTCTCCAAAACTGTCTCAGTTATCAACAAGCAAGCATGTGTAAATGTAAATCATGTTTTTATTTATTTTATTTTGTATGCAAGTAGTCTGGCTCACAGGACCTTCTTCATGTGTGTACTTTTGCAAGCGCTCAGTTTCTTTCTGTTTTCCATGTGCAAAAGTTCCACCAATGCAACGTACCCCTGATACATTTTTGCAATCACACTGCTGCTGTGTCCTGCATTATCAACACCCAAGAGTGATTAGTTTGTAAGGATACACATTAGCCAAACAGCCCACACAATTTACTCCTATTCCAGAATAACAGTGCCAGACCTATCTCTAGCATTGGCACAATGTTAACATAGTGTGGAGATGAGTTTATGTGGTAGCAGTGTGTGGTAACTACGTTCGTATATGCACCTTTACAATGACAAACTGCTTTCATACTGTTTCTAGCTGTTGATTATGGAGCCAGATTCTGTAGCTGTTGGTTAACTTAATTTAGATAACATAGCATAGCCTACAGTTAGTAGCCTGGCCAGCCATTCCGTTTCCTCAGTGTATTCAGTACTGAGCAAACGGTCTAGAACAGCTTCATTCGCTGTGAATTATGCCTGATCTATTTTATACCGGGCCAATCACAAGTCTGGGGGTTTGCAATGTGTCATACGCAACAACTTGTTTTTGTTGGAAGTTACAAGTTCCAAATCTTTTTATTATTGTTGTCGATTGTTTGATTAAAAAATAAGGATTGAATTACAGATTACACCCTGTCCATCTTTCCTCAATAAGAAATCCGTGTGGAATCACAGGGCTTGAATCCAAATATGAAGGCTGGACTAATAGTCGAGGAAACCAATAACAGATAAGATGGATGTGATGCTTTTTCAGAGAAACTTAAAGGGGTCATATTTAGCTAAACCCGCTTTTATTAGTCTTTGATACATTTATTTGTTTCTTTGTGGACCCTAATAGCTCATAAAGTTTGAACGTGAACCCTCCAGGTGCTGCAGAGCTATCTTTATATTCATTTTGGCAAAAATCAAGTGGATTTCTACAACCTGTTTTAACTCCTTTTTAATTTATGTCTCTAAGTAGTTACGTCATGTCAATTTCACATATGGGTGCTTCTATGAAGCTAGGTTTATTTTGGTATCTGGTACTTTCCCAGCTTTTTTAGACCCAATAATATAAGAGAAATTTAGACATATTTTCCCCCAGGATGTACCTAGTGATGACCTCAGATAAATGCAAAAAAATATATACTCTTCCTCTGAGCCATCCTTAAATTAATACATTTTGAATAAAATTTTGGGGCCTAAAATAGGACCAAAATTGGGACAGCAAAACCTACCTAGGTGTCAGAGCATTTGATCTTGAAAACACGGTCTTACAAAGCACTGTAAATAAAGACACTGTGTTAACTTTGATGATCCTAGTGGTATTTCTAATCCAGACATGTGGGTTTTTCATGAATCTCAGTCTAATTCCAGGTTTTGTGTGTAACCCATCGTGTCCACTCACTTTACATGTGGAACCTGCCCATTTGAACACAAATGAATTGTGAAAATAATATAAAAATGTGTTTTATCTGAAAAATAGTTTCTCTTTTATCTCAGTAAATATTTGTTTTTAAACTAGACCCAAAGTGCTTCCAAACTTGCTTCATGACCTTACTCTACTTCTTGCTGAATTTTTAGCCCCTCTGTCCTGTTTTTAGACACCAGTTTCATAGAAGCACCCATGTAAGGTCAAGACTTCTGACGAACATTTCTCCAAGTACGCCAAAATTGTTTTTCAGCAGCAGCGATCCATATTGAAAATATGTCCAAACTTCAAGGCGATTTCCTAAAATGTTTAGTTGTTGGTTGTATTAATGAACACAAGTGGCTGAAGGGGACAGAGCAGCACAGTCAACAACTGGAAGGGTGGGGTGTGAAGTGGCTCATTTGAATTTAAAGGGCCAGCGCTTAAAACAACCTTTCTCATGTCATTATTCAGGAATAGGGTTGAAGATTGATGTGTGGAGTTGAGTTAATGAAGAATTCAGACCCAAGTGTTGCATTTACAGTTCATGTAAACCACAGGGAAATGTTACAAAATGGATAATTTTATTTAAAAAAGCAAAAGATCACTCTTTTAAGAATACAGGGTGTAATCTGTAACTCAGTCCTTATTTGTAAATCAAACAACCAAAACAGCTGTAAAGTTGGAACTGACTTTGACTCACGACAAAAAGAAGTCAGTGTGTGTGACGCATTGCGAAACACCCGCCCCAAAGACATCTGATTGGCCTGGTATAAAATAGATCGGACGTAATTCACAGTGAATTGAGCAGTTCCAGACCGTTCAGTATTGAATACACTGAGAAAATGGGATGGCTGTCCAGGCTACACAGTTAGGACAAAGTTTAAAAAGATTAAGGTAGCCTTTAACCTCAAAAAGTAAGAAAAATATATTTACCATAGAATGGAATTTTACCCAGAAAATATGTCACTAGCCTAATTAGTTTTTTCAACTGATAGGATTTATTCATGTACAGTGTTGCAGTCTGTATCCAAAGTCTCAAGTTAGCGTCACCTCTTTTATAGCAAACTTTTTGATTAAATTATTTTTTGTCTCCGTGCTGCTGAAGTTTAACCATTTCTTGCATGTTTTTGTCTTCCTCTGTGAACTTTAGTGTGTGTTATACTTGTGGTCACTGAAAATCCTCTACCCAAAGACGCTCTTTCTTCTCCGGGGAAACCATGAATGTAGACATCTGACAGAATATTTCACCTTCAAACAAGAATGTGAGTAACTTGTATTTTCCCTTATTCTGTATTAGTATAAACACAGAGATTTTCACTTGCCTTATTTCTATTGATTTTTGCTTTATCAAATGCTGTCGGTTCTGTTTGTGTTATCTTTTAGTTATGTAGGGCTGCGTATGGAATATTTTCCAATAAGAATTCATGTGCTGTTACTTTCATTTAACTCCAAACAAAATGAAAAGTGAGAAAACTATGTCACCATATGGTAAAACATATATTGATCAGAGAATATGAAACCAGGAATCATAGCTTTAAAGTGCTATATGTAAGACTCGGACATGTTCTTGTGAAGTTTGTGTTTGAGTCTGCTTTGTGCTGGGAGAATGTTTTCCAGATCCATTCTAATTCTATCTTGTTGCCTATATTCATAGTAACTATCACTTACACTGCTTTATATGGGAATATGTGTAGTTGTTTCTGTGAAAATAGTTATGCTCAATCCCAAATTACTCTTTTGCTCCTTTACAGCAGCAAAAATGAACATTTCCACGGCAATGTTGCTACAGGTTACATAGTGCATACATTTTATATACTGATTTTTTAGCAGTAAACAGTGGATTATGCTGTACACAACTACATACAGTCACTGAAAAAAATATTAGACCACCCTATTTCTTGTTCATTTTAACACCTGGTACAACTAAAGGTGCATTTGTTCAGACAGATATAATGATAACAACAAAAATAGCTTATAAGTGTTTAATTTAAGATATAAATCCTGATATCTATCCATTTTCCATGGTTTTCATGATAATAACCAAAATCACACAAGTTCTTACATCAAAAGCTATGGCATTGTACTAACAAAACCTGTGCTTTTATTAATTCCATGTTTTCATTTCTGTCTGTTTTAGTCACATGATCACAGGAGGTAGTACTTGATTGCATAACCATTGTTTATGAAGACTTTTGATGGTCTAATAATTTTTTCCACAACTGTATATGGACATGAATGTGTGGTGCTGTTTCTGTGAAAATAGTTCAGTTCAGTTCATATGTTTATTTCAAACCTACTAACACAGTATAACAGTTTATGGATGACAACTTGACAGACAGCTAAACACATGGTTTGAAAAGCGAATGGAAGAAGCATTACTTTTAGAATTCCAACTTATTACACTACACAACTCATTACAAAACATGTTCCATCCTAAGTTCTTCTTTTGCTCCTCTACAGCAGCAAAAATGAGCGTCTCTAAGACAGTGTTGCTACAGGCTACATAGTGCATACAAAAGTACATATTGTGTACTGTATGCTTTTTTTTTTGTAGCAGTAACCAGTGCAATATGCTGTACACGACTACATAGACACATGATCACCAAAGTTATAAACAATACATTTAGTTGGCAGCTGTTGGCAAACTTTTACAGTTGAATTACATTTTTACGTAGAAATCCACCCAAAACCATTTGTTCATATTATTTTGCTGTATCAATTGTTATCTACTCTAAGTGTTAACATGCTTATTAGCTTGTTTCAGTGTTTCAAACTTCAAATTCTATGCAGCTAATAATAATTTTTATTAAAATATATCATAGTCCATATATTTCTTTGTACTTTCACATCGTATCCTCCACAGAACATTTTATCGCCTTCATTTCTTGAGTTGTAAATCCATACTTAATCTGCATTATTGTGTGTAAATTGTGACCTTTGACCTCAGCTCCAGCAGAGCAGGTGGGAGTAATGCATTAATTGTAGTAACTGTTAAAAGCTATTAGACAAAAAAAGATTAATGTAATGTCTCAAGAGGCATGCTGAGGAGTTTGCCAAGTGTATTATAAGTAATTTTGGCATACTGCAGACATTCAGGTTTGTCACAGTTTTGGATGAACACAGTCTAGTTATTGTTAAAAACTATTATTGAACATATGAAACATGTACTTTTCCACTTTAATGGTCAAATCCATAAATCGATCGGCCTAATGGAATTGTACTTCTGTTGAATATCTTCTCTTCACTTCCCTTTTCCTGATACCATTCTCGCTCCACCTCCTTTTCTCTCTCTCTCTCTCTCTCTCTCTCTCTCTCTCTCTCTCTCTTTATTTCCTGTATTTGTTCCTTCTTCATCTCTGTTTATCCCCCCTCCCTCCTGTCCTCCTCTTCCTCCTCTCTGTATCTCCGTGCCTCCGTCTCCTCTGTCAGTTGAGTTTCGACGTTCCTGTTCGAGAGTGGCTGATTAGCAGCAAATTAATTTGGCCCTTAATGATTGGCTCAGGGACTTACTCCTCAGTGTCTGATTGGCCAGGGGACGAGGAAGCTAATTTCCCTCGGTGCTCACGGCGAATAGTGGTCGCCCTCAATTACCATCTGCTGCGTGTGTGTATGTGTACCACAAGTGTGTGCGAGTGCATGTACTATGGCTGTATGTGTGTGCGAGTGTCTTCATAAATGTTTTAGTGTGTGTCTGTGTGTGTGTGTGTGTGTGTGTGTAGAAAGAGCTGACAACTGGTGGACTAGCAATAATGAGCTCTTTCTCTACACAAGGCAGATGGAGAGGTTGACAAACACACTCCTCGCTGTCACACGCTCACACATAAACACACACACACACTAATGAGGGCTACTGTACACTGGTACTCGACAATACTGGCTTTGATTTGTGTACGTGTCGCTCTCGTGTCCTCACACTCTCCTTTCTTTCAGCCACGTCTCCTCTCCTCCATCTCTACGTCTTAACCTCTCCTCCTTCTCCTGTCTCCTCCTATCCATCTCCCCTCTCTTTTTATGAAATGATCATTGTCCTTTTCCTCCCCTCCCTCCTGCTCACTCACATCCAAAATCCACCCCTTCTATCGTCTTCTTCCTCCTCTATCTCTCTCCTCCAATCTCCTTTCAGCTATTTTAATTCTGTGGTATTGTTTTTGTGTCAGATGTATTGTACTGCCCATGTGTGAAATGTACTTTAAAGATGCCGCGTGTTGGATGTCTTTATTGATATCACTGCCAAAAAGTTTTTCATAAAAGGGAAAAAAAAATAAATAAAAAAATCTGCCTTACAGTGTCGCCTCTGCGCTACCTCATGCTTATATTTGGGTCAGATTTAGCTCACTGCAAACAGAACTGGAGTCATATGTTACATCTAATAAACTAACATTACTGTATGTACTGTAAAAATGGGCCATTTGTCACCATTGTACATTTATTCTGGGAAAGTTGCTTTTTTTATGCAGGTGATAAAGGTCACATGCAAGAGGAGGGAAGCTGTATTAATTAATAACATGTTCTGTGAAGATCTTAGATGTTTTAGAGGTTTCCTTTAAGTCTGTTTGAAGCTTTAAGATGCCTGACTTTCAGATGCATCTTCTCACGCAGAGGCTTCACAGTTGGTTATTCTTTTATATTCCTTGTAGCCGAGCGCGTTTTTGCATGCGATACTGTTCACACACGAGCGGTTGAGTTTGACTGTATGTTTGAGATGACTTTAGTTCTTCAAAGCTTGTCAAAATAGACTCAGGTGCTTCTTTGTCTCAAGTCTTGAAATATCTCCCCGCACCTCCCTTTCAACCACCTCCAGGTAAGATCAAGTACTCGGAGCAGGTGTATGAGTCCTGCATGGAGGCGTTTGATTGCCTGCCCCTGGCAGCCCTGATGAACCAGCAGTTCCTGTGTGTGCATGGGGGGCTTTCACCAGAGATCCACACGCTGGACGACATCAAAAAGGTACGATAAAAGGCATATGTGCATCAAAAATACAGTCTTCGAATCAGCTGTTATTTCTGACTTTGGATTTATCACACATCTTTTTAAATTTGTATTTAGAGAAATCTATATGTGGCTCTCACAAAACACACAGGTGTGTCGTTTGTTTAGTTCACGTCTTTGCACCAGTGCATGTTACATGTTTGGAGTTTTCATTGGAAACCCACACACATGTTGTACAGGATTTCACAGTGGTAGAGAATACAAAGGCACACGCATGAACACAGAGCCATGAGAACACACACTTCCTCGTCTAATGGCAGTGTTTCCATGGTGAATCTGCTGGTGTGACATCTTCTCCCTCCTGTGTGGTGAGGGTTGCCATGGAGATGCTCTGCTCTGACAGTATGTGTTTGTGTATGTGTGTGCTATGTGTTTGCTTTTCCTTCTCTTCCCATTTATACTATATGTGTTTTTTTTCTGTGTATAAAAAAAAAATGTTATTTCTGTGTGTTCTTGGCCTGAGGCGACTGAGCACTTGTTTGTTTGGTGAGCTTATATTTTTTTGTTGTTGTGTTCATCATTGTATGTGTGTGTGTGTGTTTTGTGTCCTAGTTGGATCGGTTCAAAGAGCCCCCAGCATTTGGACCCATGTGCGACCTGTTGTGGGCCGACCCCCTGGAAGACTTTGGCAATGAGAAGACCCAGGAGTACTTTGGTCACAACACAGTCAGAGGCTGCTCCTACTTCTACAGGTACGATAAGTGTAACAGAATCAGTTCTCACAATGTCTATACATATGGACACACACAAAGATATTACATAATTACATCAGCGGTGACAGTTTTGGTCCACTATGACAATTCCGGGGAAAAAAATACACATTAAGTAATAACTGATAAATGCAGAGTGAATTAAGAAAGAAAGAAAGAGAGAAAGAAACAAAAAACAAAGAAAAAAAGAAGCTAAATGTGTATCGGTGTGTTTTTAGTGTTTATTTGATGTGTTTAATGCCTGGTGAGCTCCTGGTATGGCTGTGATGTGGTTTTCATCTACAAATCACAAATCTAATAAGTTTCAGGTATGCTGTAGGCAGTTGGGTTGTGATGTTTGTGATGAGAAGAGAGTGAAAGAAAGAAAGAGATGCTTCCAGCGTGGTTACACCACATGTAAGATCCAATAACAATCACTGAGATTTGTACAAGGGACAGAAAATCTTGGCCAGTTTACACACACTCACACACATTGGATATAAGGAAGGACACATAAACACAACGCATTCACAAACAAGTACACATACACAGTTCCGTTTCAGCATGAAACGATATCCCACAATCCCCAGGGAGACTGCACGGTTCTGTTGCTATGACGACTGGTTACTCCTGCCAGATATGGAGTGATATTAAGATACAGTGAGAGAAAGAGGAAGAGCAACAGAGGAGGGTGGCAGCGGTGATGGTGGGGTTAGAAGATGAAAGATGGAGAAGGGGGGAAAAATGGAGGAATGTAAAGGCAAGGAGCTGTGGTTGGAAAGACAGATGGAGCGTTCGGTGTGGCTGTAGCTGTGTTACTCGCGTGTGGAAGTTGGTGTTATGACATGTTGTCTGAAGCGAACACAGTGATTTTCTATGTTTAGCAGACACAGCATCAATCGACCAACTAGTGTATATTCAGCCCCCACAGCACCGAGGCAGCCATAAGCGCTGCTCAGGCCTGCATGCCCTCACTAACGCCCTCTGCTGGTCTTTATGTGAAATTACATCATAAATCAAGAAGCCTACTCATCTCCCACTGGCAGCCTTTAAATACTTCCATCTGTTTTGTGGTTGATATAATAATACGAGGCATTTTGTTTATGTAAAATATTTTCATCCCATCTGAAATATTTCTCCCAGTCTCTGTTTTTCCACTGCGCGTGTTAGGATGTATTTCCTTGCTCTCAGTCTTTTCCTCTGTGTCTCTGTCCCCAGTTACCCTGCAGTGTGCGAGTTCCTACAGACCAACAACCTGCTGTCAATCATCAGAGCGCATGAAGCACAGGATGCTGGGTAAGCTGTTGCTGCTGCTGACAGGCACAGCTCAGTCCTTCTCTCAGCTTAAAAGGGAGCACCATTTAATTTAATGGCTCACCTTGACATTTCATATTCCAAGCTGTTATTTTTCTTTGGCAGTGAATTACAGGGAAAAGAGGCTCCAAAATGATCCCCCTGTCACCCACTGACTGCGTAAAGAGTATTGTTAAAAGTTTGTTATTACAGAGGGATGGTACAGCACAAACTAAATTCAGGTGAACTAACCTGAATGTTGTGGAAACGGCACAAAGCCATGGAAGGTTTGTGCTGCTAGTCTAAATAAAATGGTGAGGGCAAAACACAATTTCTGACCCACAAATCCATCCCTGACATCTGTTATCTCAGTGAAAATCCTCTAAATATAATGCAGCAATTAAGGCAGTGCTATTCTGAGTTGCGCTGTTGCTGTTAGGTGAAGCCATTATCAGTATTTTGTCTGTAATCATCTATGAGTATCAAGACGTACCCTTATCTCCTGTCCACAGTAGTGATAGTTGTAGTTTGATTCCTGAGGGATGTTTGTACAGTAGATAATTCAGGGAAGTAGCTTCATGCAGTCACTCAATACACATAAAATCATTAAAATTGTTATCTAAGCCTCTTTTTCCGCTGTATGTGGAGATGTGTAGTAGCAGGCAGCCAATCAGCAGCCTATGTTAAGTCTGACACAGTTTGATTGGTTTGTTTTCAGTCAGCATACAGCGTTCACAAACAGGAAGTAGTCTATGTACTGGTGACATACTGGACACATGTTGGTATGAAGGGAAACGCTACAGAGACAGTACATCAGTAGAATAGAAGATGATATCCAAGTGGCTACAACTACTTTTGATTAATTACTTTTGATAATAAAGAAGACAAATTCTTGGCTATTAGCACACATGCTAATGAATTGCATCTGGGTCAATATTATAATTGAGGGACTTTTTGAGTTCCCTTTCCAGGGTAGTAGTTGACAGGTATAGTTGACATTGATGCTGTTTTCATCCTAAAATCAACATAACCATAACACCACATGACATTTTTACAGAAAGATTCTTCTAAATATTATATATACAGTTGAGTAAAACTGAAATTGAAAGTTATTGATAAAGATATTGTAGTAACACTTGACATAAGAGTGTGATAAATACACACAACACACACTATTTTATATTAAATAGCTAAGAAAGAGGAGAAAAAACATATGTTGGAGACTGTCCAGTGTTTTCTTCAAGAGGAAATGACATCATGTGAAGCAGGTTGTATGATTTAGAGTTAACACACTTCCTTTAGAGGTGTTTTTGTAACTTAACTGGTAACTTAATTGGAAGTGATTTCTTGGACACAGATACAATTTTGTTTTTTTCCACATAAAATTTGATACAGTGCCAGAAAAGAAAAATCTGTCATGATTATCTCAACTTCCTAAAAAGAACACAATAAAAAAAAAAAAAAGGTTGAATAAGCTCATTTTATTATTGTTTAGCTAATTAGAAGGTGGTTGTTATTAACTTCGGAGAGTTATTTAGTTGATTATTATTAATATTATTATTATTATATTGGAGTATATCTAGTCATTTATTAATTATTCATTAATCATTTATTAATAAGTGATTATTTCCATAATGAAATAATTATGGAATTTTTAAAGACGTGATTATAGTAAACATAAAACTCCCTTTTTTCACCTTTAATAAAGATGCATGCAAAATATATCCCATGGACTTCAAAAGTTCCTCAATTCTAAATAGTTGCAGAAAAATGATTAGACCACCCTATTTTTTCTACACTTTTTTTGTTCATTCGGCTGTGGCGCAGTTGGTAGAGCGGGTCGTCCAATGATCAAAAGGTCGGTGGTTTGAATCCCGCCTCCAACTGTCCATATGT
>JAPTGZ010000002.1:31958541-31976160 GCA_029814645.1 Fowleria isostigma
CAGGTGACATAACAGCCACAGAACCGCTGTCAATGCACACATCACACCAACGTGCACAAACCCACACCCACATTCACACACACCGTGACACGCACCAACATTAGCTACTACACTGTCTGAGTCTTTATGGGTGCATTTCCCCAGGGTTAATGTCAAACTCATGTGAATATGAACCATTAACCATGTTTTTCAACCATGGAGTCATCTGAAATTTCAAGAAATTGATAAAAATTTTAAACAAATTACTAATGCTTTCTTTTAAAGATTCAATATATATTTTACTTTAAAACACCACACACTTTTCCTAATAAAAATCAAGTTCAAACAAAATGCGGAATATAAAATCAGAGAAGGCATATCTTTATCATTTGTTCTGTATTAATTTGCAGCCCCCACCATCCAAAGACATGCACTAATAAGATAATTGGTTAATCTAAATTACCCATAGGTGTGAATGTTAGTGATTGTTTGTCTCTATATGTCAACCCTGCGATGAACTGGTGAAATGTCCAGGGTGTACCCCGCCTTCGCCCTTAAGTAGCTGAGATAGGCTCCGAGTGACCCCCCGCAACCCTAGTGAGGATGAAGCAGGTTCAGAAAATGAATGATTGAATTAAAAATTTGCAGTCTTGTAAATACAAGCTCCACTGACTTTACATATGCTGACCAAGGAAAATAAAATTCTAACTTTATTCAGTAATCTCAACCTGGCTTTTCTTCCTCATCCATAATAATATACATTATATAGCCCAAACAGCATCTAAAATAAATTTTTATTTGCAATATATTATAGCAAACTATTGCATGATCAAAAACATTAATTTTAGCAAAAAAAAAAAAATGCTCGTTTTGAATGTCTGGAGTCACTAGAAATTTGTGATGTTAAAATGGGCATGCAAGCCAAAAACAATGTAGGAACCACTGGGTTATCACAATGGTCTTATAATGCATACTTTTTTTTTTTTTTATGAAAGCATTCATTGTAAAATTAAGTAAATAATAAAAAAACGAAATTTTTGCACTCAAGATCAAACTTAAATAAATTCTTTAACATTGCACAAGTTTGACCTGAAAAGAATAATCTTTTATTTAACAAATGTACAACAGAACATGATACATGTATCAGCTATGCAAACACAAAACTCTACATGACCCATCACACAGGTACAAAATCTAGTTTGTACTCCCATCTAATACACATTACACAAACAGGTCTTTTCTATTTACACTGCACGTTTTGCACATTCTGGCTACATCTTAAGTGAAATGTCAAAATGCATCAACACTATTTCAGCAACAAGTCCCACACACGATGTTTTAGCCTATTAAGTTACATGTATCTTACACTGCTGCTAACCATTATCAGCATACTTTGACAGTTTTATGAGACTTTATTGTACCTGAATGCACCAGTACAGAGACTTTTGGAAGTACTTAGAGCTGTAGTACAACAACACACTGTTAAATTACCAGTGAATGACAATTTAGTCCCTGTCATGACCTCGAGTTTAATTAGATTTCTTGCCCTCCGTAAATTCAGTATCCTTTATTTATGGAGGCTCACTACTCTAAGGGCCTTTTTAGACCGGGTACTCAGATCTGTGCAGTACCTGGATACGATTACACCTTTCTCACTGATGTTGTGTTCACAAGCATGTACTAGTTGGTGTTAGAGGGCCGAAATAGTAGGCGGCGATGTGGAAGGAATTCTGTCGCTATCCAATAAACGCAAAAGTGACAAACCCTTACATCATCAACCGAATGACTGTTCTGTTCACAGGCGATAGTTTTCTGTTAGCCTGTTTGAGGCAAAGAGAAGAAGAATGACCTTCGTTGTTGTGAGTGGTTCAGTCCACAAGGCGAGCCCGTGCTGTGTGGATCTGAATTTTTTTCAGGAGACGACAGGAGCGCCATCTAGAGTCTGGTGGTGATTTCGCCACGTCCGGTCTCGGGTACAGATCGCATTTACACTGCCACGTTCTGCTCTGGAATCCACGCAATCCATACCCAGGACTACCTTTACTGCCGAACTCGTGTACGGAACGTTTGCATTCATACTGATAAAATTAAGTGGACTTTGGGGTCCAACGCACTCAGATACCTGGTGTGAAAATGCCTTCAGGACGATTACTTCAGAAGACGGTATCAGACATGTATATGGAGCTTTCACTTAATTGGCTAAAACCACAGAGAACAGGTACATTTTACTACGGCAGAGAGAAAGACGTCCTGTCTATGGCACAAATACAGTCATAGTATTGATGCATCTGTGTTTCAACATAATGAAGTCAAACAAAAGAGCTGAGGTGCTCTTCATCACTTGTTCCCAAACTAATATTTTTGCTGGTGAAAATGTTTTCTTTCTCTTCAACGTCTCAGCACAGGGACATGATGAACTACTGGTGTCGCTGGTGAAATACCTTTGGGGGTGTGGGGGCGGGGGGAGAGGCTTGGAGGGAGAAGAAGAAGAAGAAGCTTGATGCGTGCTCTCTCTCTCTCAGACAATCCTGCACATTCTGTCTCCTACAAACATGAATGGGTAAGTGTGTCTATGCACACACCAGAACCACAGACAGTCCTCCTCGGAACTCAACCCGAGTGACCATTAATCAGTTCCACCTTCACTGATTTAAACAGCGGCTCTTTGTCTGAGCCTCTGAAACACCAGTCTATTTCTTCATTTTGAGGTCGGCCTCCATGGCACTACGGCGACCCCTGGTGCCTCCGTCCTGTAGCAAAGAGACAGATAAGGGAGTTGGGGGGGGAGTAGAGAGGGAACAAAGCAGGAGATGGAATTAATTTAGGTGTGGTTAAGTCGAGTGTCAGTTGGACAGAGTGAAAGGAGGCCCTGTGGCGGACCTCCTCACACAACTCAGCTCCGAACAAAACACAGCACAGTCCACCTTGGAAGGCTTCCTCCCCAAATGAAGAACGAAAAATAAAAATGATGATTAAAAAGGAAGAATTAAAAAAAAAAAAAGAAAAGAAATTAGAACATGCAGAGACAAAAGACAATCACAGGGAAACAGAAATACACAGAAAAACCAGAATGGGCTCATTAACCGAGGATCAACGGAAGTATAGGTGATGAAAGGTTACTGGAGCCTGTGTGTGTTCCTGTGTGTTTGGTGACAATGATGTGCCAAACAGAACTCAAAGTTTATGCGGGTGATACAAATGGTATGTGGAAGAAACAGCAAGAAGGAGTTAGAAAAAAGCTATTTACACTGTTTCAGAATCTATTAAAACCTGTGGGTTTTCTGAAAAGCTCGACAAAGTTCAGTCATTGTTCAGTAATCCTATATTTCTCAACCAGAATCCGGTCTTGAACAAGATAAAAACACAAACATTACCAACGATGATGAGGGTAAAAATGTTGCATCCATTCTTATTGCAGTAATCCCATCACCACTAACTACCAAAGGATTAGTATTCTTATCCATGCCTCAAACTAACAAAACATCATAAGGAAAGCTACACAGTATTTCCTTAAAAGAACTTATATGCAGTATTTGTAATATAAAATGTTTAAATTACCTTTAAAAGTATCACAGTCAAAAATAGAGATATTATACCAAGACATTGTGTATTGTATTGCAGAGAAATGCTCTGACTTTCTTCCCAGTCACAGGCCGATGTGTGACTGTGCATGTATGTGACCACTTGAGGGAGTAGTGAGTCACTCGGCCCGTCTCCTCCGGTGGTGAAAACAGGCCAAGGTCAAGTTGAGGACGTGAACTGGTATCAAACAAAGAGTCATAGAAAGCAAAAAAAACATAAATGAAATAAAAGCACAGCTGTGTTTTTCACCAAAGGACACAACTCTAAAATAAAACAGACGATTGATGCTGAAATTGCAGTGGTTTTTTTTTCCACAGATGAGGCTAATTATAAAGCTTATGGCGGTATGAAGTTCCTACGTTACGTTAATGTTTATTGATCCACGGCTCAGACTAGACTGGGACAGTTCTGATCTGATTTGCATGATTCAAATAGATCTTTAGTGCAGCTACACTACAGATCTATTTGAATCATGCAAATCAGATCAGAACTGACAACACAAACCGTACTGTCTAAAAAGAGAGCTATACTAACAGAGCTATAATGTAAACTATCAGCTGACACAGCACATGAGGTTTAAGAGGCAGTGACTGTCAAAACAACCTGGATTGAGTTTTTATTTGAACTTGATGATTCCATAATAAATATGTGTCTAAACTATGAGCTTTACACTTCATTCAACGAAGGAGATGTTGCGTTCATTTACTGATTGTTTTGGAAGCTGTTGGTACATTCATGACTTCCCTCCATTGTTGACAAACTATTATATAACCCCTTTCAATCATATCAACCCACTCATTCATAATGTTAAATATCGATGATTTAATATTAAATGTATTACTCTGCCGGTGTTTCAGTCATTCTGATGTAAAGTCAAAAGATACGAAAAACTGCAAAAAAAATACATAAAAGTGAGTTGAGGGAAAGAAAAGAGATGAGAAGCACAGACAGGTGTGTACTGAGTGTGTTACTGTTTGTGTTTGCGTTGAAGCAGGCGTGTGCGGAGCGTGACCTGGTTCTGGTGGAAACTGAGGGAGAACCTGAATACTTACAAAGAGAGAGAGAAGGAAAGCAGGAGAGGCCATTGGGACACTGTCCTGTAGGAGGACAAACATTAGAGTGAGAAAGAGAGAGAAAACACACACATGTGCGTGAGAAAGCAAGTTTCATACAAAGTCTGTGTCAAACACAGAGGCAGCAGCAGCAGGAGGAGGAACCAGTGTCCATCTGACCTCTGGTATGTACGTACACACAACACACAGGGTTCAGAAAGCCAGGATTCACAGAGGAGACACACGGACATCAGAGATCAAAGACGGACAAACTCCCAGACACACAGGCGGAGCATTAGGCTGCTCCCGTCAGGATGTTTACGACAAGTATCAGGACCTTCTTTCAGTTCAAGATGTTTCCATTGGTTATTTTTAGCATTTATACTTCAGCACTTTCCAAGAAACTGTAGCGCACACATCTTTCCAGTCTGGGATCAACTATTCTGTAACACTTCCAAAATGCCATGACCAGTGAGAACCAAGTTCAAGACGTCTGCATTCACAACGTCAAAGGAAAGTAATACACACACAGACAGAAGCAGAGACAGGCAGACAGACAGACGGGCAGACAGACAGCTGATTCAGTGACAGGCAGAGGTTAGTGAGGAGAGGAGCAGCCAGCAGCATGCAGGACATGAATCACGAGTCCTGAAGACCAGACCAGGAGTTATTCCACTAAAACACGTTACAGCAGGCGGAGGGAAAAGTCCATCTGATGACAGACCTCAACACTGATCACATGTGATCAGTGTTGAATCACGGGTAAAACAGGGGTGGGTATGTCATGGTGTGTGTGTGCGTATGTGTGTGTGTGTACAAAGGATTTGCATGAATAACTGATTTCTCCATTAGTCAAAATGGTAAGCAGTCAAAATCTATCCATATGCTACATTTATGAGGACAGTTGATCTAGTTTTTTTTTTTTTTAATTGTTATTGTGGTTTGGGTAGAGGGCACTTGTTTACAATGTTGTCACAACTCATCAACTTTAAAAAGGTAATAAAAATGCCCATCCCCAGTGAATATAATAATCCTACTTACTGCTGAGATATATACATTAGTGTTTCCTTAGGGTAGAGCACACAGGTGTTTCCACTCAGTATGTTGTGTAAGCTGATGGTGTGTGCAATACAGGTGAATTCAAAAAGCTTCAAGTTATTTTGTGCTACATGTTTGTCCTAACATTGTCCATGTTGCATTTTATTGTGTCTGTATTTGTCCCTGTATGTATTTTGTGTATGATATCAACCTGTCAGGAGGTGTACAGAAGGAAATTAGTCTTAGGCCATTATCTGGCACATTAAAAAAAATTTAATGTTAATTAATGTGCATTCATCTTCTTAAATAGATAAATAAGTAGTCTTAAAATCATATTTCTGTATTTTTTGCATGAATGGCAGGAAAATGGAGATCTACAGAGGAGGATTAATTATTGTTATTAAGTCCCCCCCCCCCCCTTAGTGATTGCTGAATTGTTATTCTTATTCACTACACAAATTAAATTCAATTTTAAGAGTATACATTTACACCTTTGAGCTAAACTTTGACATGTGAGAAGTCAAAATACAATGAAAGGATGGAGTGTCCTGAAAACTCTACAGCAGGGAATGACAATATTTATTAAAGAAAACAGCTGATATTGAATAAAAATAGACCTGCAACATTTCCAATGATTAAATTCTCTGCTACATATTAAGTGTTGTCCAGCGTTGTATTGCACTACAACACATTTTAATGAGCTGAGTATTAAAGTATTGCTGTTTTTAACATTAATGATGCTAGGCTAGCAAATGTATTTAAGTCTGTTTACTGATCAGCACTAAAAGTCTTTGGTTAGTCA
This sequence comes from Fowleria isostigma, assembly GCA_029814645.1. Taxonomy (NCBI): domain Eukaryota; kingdom Metazoa; phylum Chordata; class Actinopteri; order Kurtiformes; family Apogonidae; genus Fowleria; species Fowleria isostigma. The sequence goes on from JAPTGZ010000002.1 coordinate 31,964,995, forward strand.
ACTCGAACCTGCATTACTTTGTTCACTCCTTTTTAACAAAGAAAAAACATGTTGTATGTACACAAAAGTGTGTGCTAAGTGAGTTGGTTTAACGACAGCATCTCAGCGGGTGATGCTGAGGATGTCAGACTGAGCAGGTCATGATTTCATACAGATGCTTTACCGCAGCAACACTGTAAAACAATGTTGAAGATTTTTTTATTTTACAGTAAATTTAAGGATTTTCTTGGTTCATTATGAAAACCTGTTGAACAAGGTAGACTATGGCTGGAGAGAGTAAATGAAAACACACAGCTTCATGGACAAAACAGGTTAAGAAATGCAAAGTTACACTGTATGTGTATAAGCAGCACTATCCGATTCCATATCTTGTTTGAAACCATTTATCAATATGCCATTAAATTTGACGTAGTTGTTGATCATGTATCTGAAGACTTCCCAATCCAGGTTTGAGGACCTAAACCTCTGGTGTGTACACAACCAGCTAATGTACAAGATCAGGCATCAAGTAAACAGGAGAGGGAGGGACCGCTTGAAGCAAATGCACCGTCTCCCATGTGTGTGATGTCATGTGGACGTTAATGCTGCTGGACAAAGATTTAAAAAATTTGGAGTATTGTTGCCTGTAGTCTGAAGTAAACCAATATGACTCCAGTGCAAATCTGTAGACAAAAGACTTTGTTTACAGAAAACATCAACAATATGACATTCACACCATAGAAGATCTGTCTTAATCTGCTCCTATCTTGTGTTCCTTTGCACTGTGTATATATATCCAATCCCATGACTATTCCTAGACTCAGTGTTTGTCTTACAACTAATCATCATAACATCTGACAGTGTTTGGTTAATATTCTTGTTTGTTTTAGAGACCTCTACCAAATAGCTCTGCATATTTATATTCACACCAGGGATGTCCCAATCAGATCTAAAGATTGGCATCAGCTGCTGATCTGGCATTTTTTAGGAGATCGGATTGGATTTAGTCAGGAGATCGGCCAGATTCTGGCCCACTTCTATGGGGGGGGGGGGGTCCCCCTTAAACAAACGTTAATGAGATGCACAACAGCGGGAGATTTAGTATAGTGTTTTAAGTTTTACTTTCACTTGGTATGGTCCTTTGGTCTGTGCATACTCACTGTGTGGTTCATATGGCATGGAACACATCCCCGTGTAATGCCCGGATGGATGGACCCATCCGTAGATGCACTAAAGCAGCGGTAGCAAACATATGGCCCCCGGGCCTAAACTGGCCTCCCTTAGGTTCTAATTTGGCCCACAGTATGAATTAGGAAAGTGCAAACATGATACTCAAGTTATTAAGAGTCCAAAATTTATACTTGTGTCAATTCAGGTTCCACATTCAGCCCAGTTGTGATCTAAAGTAAAATAATAGCATAATAGAATTTAAATAAAAACTTCACAGTACAAAGTATCAGAATCGGCAACACTAATAATAATTAAAAAACAAAAAAAAAAAAGAAAAAAAAATCAGATTGGAAGCAAAAAAAATCCAGCTCGGGACATCACTAATACACACAGGTGTTTTTTCCACATGTTCAACAACATACACTGCAAGTTAACTTTCAAAACATCACCAGTGACATCTGCAGATCTGAAAAGTCGAATAGATAAAAACTGGCCGACTTTAGTGACACGTTTATAGGCATATAGGAGAACCCACACTCCTCTCACCTTCTCAGCTGGCTCTCCTGGTTTACGGGTTCCCTCTCTGCCACGGAGGCTCTTGGCGGAGATGGCGCTCTCTGAGGTCTGCATGATTAGCTGCGTGGCGAGGAACTGCTGGACATGCTCCAGAACGTCTCGCTGCATCTCCAGAGCCATGTGATACACGTCATGGTCCGACGAGTTGTACATGACCGCATTCTGAAACATCAGCATGATGTCACGCTGAAACTCGGCCGTCGTCCGGATCACACCAGACTCGATGTTCTTCTTAATGGCTGAAAGGTCCATGGGTCTGGGATGGGACAGTTGGAGAAGCCCAGGAGAATTATATTTCGAATTCTAATACTACACTTAACTGTGTGCATGTTTATAGGCGGGGTAGATACTCACCTGTGTACAATACTATGGTAACCAGGTGCAATGTCATCTGACACAGGCTGCAGGAACACACTGGCATACCTGAGACACAGGACATAAACATGAGAAAAACACAAAAAATCCCTTCACAAAAAAATGACAAACAGAATACAGCACATGACATTCAAAAACATTCAGCACTATAATATGTAACCAGGGGCTGAAACACTAATAAGATGCCAATAGCAAAAACATTCAATTTCAGCATGTCAAAGAATAATTTTCACACTCTGTCTACCAGAGAGGAACACACTACACTGCCCAAAAAACCCCCAAAAAAACAAAAAACAAACCTCTAATTCCACTGTGATAAAAATATTTTAACACCCTGTTCTTCCCCTCACACACATATATAAAATGATATCGAAAAACATTATTTTAACACATCTGCCAAGATTTCACATAACAGAGGAAAATCAATGTTATAATTTATCTAATCTATCTATTCATCTAAACTTTTACTGTATCGTTGTCTAATTTATTTAATTTTGTCTAGTAAGTTCCATATGGGCAAAATTAATGAAACTGAAGTAGCTTAACTGACATTTGGGTATTTGACAGTGGGAAAAAAAATGCTTCCTGCACATGTAATTACAGTGATTACAAAGATCCTAATCCTGTGCCTGGATCCACGTCTGTCTCCTTGAAGGTTCAGTGTTTTAGCTTGGCGCACACAACTTTGCAGAGTTCTTTACGCTGTTGGTGGTGCATCCCAACACACAGCAGCTTTTGAGCTTTTTAATAAGTCGGCGCCCTTGCTCAATGCCAAGTCATTGGAGAGCAATGAACGGTTTTCCCCTCAGTGTGGGCAGGACTTAAATACATTCTCGCATTCTGCAGCATTTAAACGTGACTCTGCGGCACTGCTACAAACTTCTGTTCAACAAGGCCTTCAATTGTTTGCACACAATGAGACAAGCCACGGAGCTCCACCTGTGGTTGGCCGCAGCTCTCCACACCAGCATAATGGCCTTCTTCCAGATCTTCTGAGCCTGCACAGCCTCCTGGTCCTCACCACATGTAGATCTGAAGCAGATGGACAAAAGCAGCGAGAGAGTCAAGATAGAAAGGATAATGGGAAAGATGACTGTGAATTCCACAGAGAATGAAAACAAGAAGCAGAAGAGAAACCACAAGTGGCACAAACTCAAGTAAAGACAAAAGCACAAACTGTTAGAAATTTTATGTCAGCAGCCAAAGACAGCTTAGCTCAGAGAAATGGAGCCCTAATCGGATTCAGAGGTCATGACATGAATATTCATGACAAATGCCGGCTAAGCTTTATCTAGTTTTACTGCAGTGTTTCTCTGGTAATGCTCTGTCACAGGAAGGGCAGGGTTTACTTCAGAACATAACCTTTGATTCAGACAGTATTTTTCCTCCATGCTGATTATTATCAATAGCCATTACAGTATACAACATAATTGGACAGTTTTGCGAGTATGAAAATTTATTGATTAAAGTTCAGAATATCAACATACTTGCATTTTCATACTTGATGTCCTCTGTATGGTTGGTGGAGACTTTTTCAGGTGATGGAAAAATACTCAAGTATATGTATTAATCTGCCAAAATGTATGCATACTGGCTACAACTTAAGTATTTAATCAATTTAAAATGCAGCAGTATAACTTGGGAGTTTGCTGACATGCATTTACTATTTTATAGAACTGCCTATGTACACATGGACAGGACATCATTAAGGTTTTGATGCATTTAAAACTAACTCTAGAAAAATCCCATTTTAAACAACCTTTGTGACCATTTGAGTGTAGATTTCTGAATTTATGAGGAGTACTTGAATGCACCACGAAGACCTGTATTTGTAAAACTCCCAACACCATTGACAGAGAACAGGAGCAGTTTGATTGGAAATAACACCAAAACATGGTAGACATCTTGGACCCATGATGTGAGATTAGACTTTAGATCTATCAATGCATCTAAAACATATAAAAATTATCAGCATTAGCTGTGTTTCCATAAAATGTTGGCTGAACTCTAAGCAGCCTTTTCAGAAGTAAAAAAATAAAAATATGAATGAACGAACACATGTGCTTCTATACACCAGTTTCAAACACAAATAAAAAGCCAGATAAAAAATAACATCATAGGAATATATCTGGTTTAAAATCTTTAAGATTCTCCATCAGATGACAGAGGGAAACTAATGCTTTAACTATATAAAAAAACAAAAGTACAGAGACATGTTGGGGTATAATTTAACCACTTGAGAATTTTATCAGCATTCTACTCGGTGAATGTTGACAAAATGAAAATTCATATGAAAGAGTACGTGCGTTTTCATAAACTTACTTGGAACAAATCATCTAGGCTGCTATGTGTGAACTCCAACAGAATAGTGGAAGCAGAGCATTTTGTTGTAATTTTCTGTTTTTGAGACAATAATCTGGTTTCATCATCAGTCCACCTAACCTGTTGTACTGCAGACATGTTTTCATAATGAACTGAAATATATCAGAAGACGCAGCAAACAGTTCAGTTATCTGATCAAGCATGTGAGTGAACTATCTGCCATGTCAGTATTTGACTGAGAAAGGTATTCCATTTTCTCTCTGTAAATCTACCATTTTACAAAAAAAATGACGATGCTGACAATGTAATATTGCAATTTTGTCTCTAGATTCACCAGCTCTGTACCAAAATCCACAAATCATGCCAAAAACCTCTCTTTTCCTATAGTGGGCACTTACAGCTGGGAGGACGATGCAGGGCTGCTGGCCAGTGAATCAGCTGTGTAGCGCTGGGAGGCCGGGCCGTAGCCGTCTTCACTCTCGCTAGCTGCTCTCTCCACCTCTGACAGATATGGACCTTCTCCCTCCCCACACTCCTCCTTCAGCTCCATCCCTTCCTCAGGGTCAGCTTCGCTCCCCGCCTCCTCCTCCTTCACCTCCTGAATTGAACAACACACACAACCGGTGTAAAATAACATAAAACTTGTCAAGGGTGTGTATGTGTGTGTTTGCACATTTGGACGATACCTTTGACTCTTTTCCAGACACGGAGCTGTCTTCAGAGTCTGTCGGAAATAAAGAATAGATTAGATTAAAATATACTTTATTGTCATTACACAGGCACAAGTACAAGGTGATGAAATGCAGTTCAGCATCTAATTAGAAGTACAACCAGTTGACGGTATGTGCGTGAATATATGATAGACTTTTGGGATGCTATAAATATACTATATGGATTATTACATACAGACTAATAACATTACATATGCAGTACTAATTATACAAGTGGACAGTGACATAATATGCTGACTGAGGTGATATCTACAAACTACACAATTAAATACTATGAACCTAATAGTCACGGGGAAAAATTATGAGACCATCAAAAGTCATCAAAAACAATGGTTATGCAATTAAGTACTAACTCCTGTGTGTATCATGTGACTAAAACACACAGAAAAGAAAACATGGAATGCATCAAAGCACTGTTTTTGTCAGTACAGTATCATAGCTATTATTGTAAGAATTTATGTGATTTTGTTATCATCAAGAAAACGATAGAAAATGAATAGATATCAGCTCCTAAATTACACTCTTATGAGAGGTTTTTGTTGTTATCATTATATTTGTCAAAACAAATGTACTTTCAGTTGTGCCAGGCATTAAAACAAACATGAAATTGAAGAAAACATAGGGTGGTCTAATAATTTTTTCTGCGACTGTATATGCTAGATATTATCTTTTAAAGGAGTATGTTGTTAAACCTACTTTTATCTTTGGTATTTGTGTAATTGTGGACACTAATAGTTTATAAAGTTTGAATGTGAGCCCTCCAGGTGCTGCAGAGCTATCTTTATATTCATTTTGGCAGGTAGATGACAGACATATGGATTGTGTGCAATGAATGAATGTCAGGTGTAGACGGAGCGAGGGTGTGTGCATAACCAGGCGTGATGGGGGATGGTAAGTGCATATGGTGTGTAGGGGGAGGGGGTGTCAGGGGGAGGGGAGTATTCAATAGGGAGACCGCACTGGGTGATAGGAGAGTTTAGAAAACATGGGACCATGATTTTGTGTGACTGTGGCATGTTCAGCATGTGCACAGCTGTAAATAGTATTTACAGCCTTTGTGGATTTGTCTTTATTTTTGATTTTGCTCTTTTGTGCTCTTGTGTGCTTTGTTGTACTCCACTCCTGCTGTAAATTGGAATTTCCCCTTGTGGGACTAATAAAGGAATATCTTATCGTATCTTTACACATGTCCATCACCCACCTAAACAAGGCGGATTCGGCTCAGGCTGGCTCCACTCCTCTCCCTCACTCTTCACCGTTGTTTCAGTGGTCTCCTTCCCCGCTGCTCCTTCTTCTGTGACTTCACTCCCTGTTGCACCATCATCAGATGCTACAGAGGAGGTGATGTCACATCCCATCACCTCAGTCCCTTCACAGTTTCCCTTGTGCTGTTCTTCTCTTTTAGTGTCGGGTTGATTCTGTGTTTCTAAGACGGCCTGGGTCGGGGCTGACATCAAGGCCACGTCGTGAGGATCCTGCGTGGGGTCTGGATCTGGGACTGTTGGTGTGGGGTCTGAAGGCTTCAGCTCCTGGGTCTCCCAGGGCCCGGGGAGGGTGTGTCCTTCTGAGACAGCCTCTTCGCACAGAGACAAAGCAGCTTCAACAGCAGCTGCATCCAAAGCCTCCACGGAATCATCGACCTAGGAGGAGGAGGAGGAGGAGGAAGAGGAGGAGGAGACGAGCAGACATGGAAGTTAAAATAAACAAAATTATGAATCACAAACACAGACAACACAATTTCACACAGTCATTCCTCAGAGGGTAAAATATTTCAATCCATTCAAATCCTTCTTTCAGCAGCATTGTATCTATACCTTTCAATAATTTTTCCAAGAATTTGAGGACAGTAAATTTGACCGATCTCTGCACCGTTCTGACAAAAATGTGAAGTGGCCTTTCCTGAACGGGAAATGACAGTTACCTGGTTACATCAACTCCTTTCAATTACTTTTCACTTTTCCAACTCTTAACATGTCTTTATAATAAACAAAGCAAAGTATTTTCTAGATTATAATGCTCTATACATATTGTATTAGCGTCTAGTGTTGCCGTATTTAACTTATGGTATCGTAATATGGGGTAACACCTACAAAAGTTCCCTGCATCCCCTCTTTAAACTCCAAAAATGGGCAATTTGAATTATACACAAGGCTGGTTATTTAGATCATACTAATGTGTTTTTTCATAAATTCTAAACTTTTAAAGCTCCCTGGTTTAGTCAATTACTATAATGTACAAACCATGTACATTGCAAGGCAACAAACAGTACCAGCTAACATTTAGAAGTGTTTCACTGTACATGAAGGAGGTTACAACTTGAGGGGATGTGGTAACTTTAAGGTCAGGGTGGCGAGAACCACCAAGAAAAGCTTTAGTGTGTCTGTGTGTGGGGTCCTGTTGTGGAACAGCTTGGAGGTTCAACTGCGGCAATGCACCAACAGCATACAACAGTTGAAATCAAAACATAAAGAAATGGTTCTAAAACGATATAGAGCTGACGGACTATGAAAGTCATGTGATGTTTTTTCGTATCTTTTTCTCTGCACGTATGCGTTTTGTTTTGTTTCATGTTTTTCCTCTTAGTTTTACTTCATTCATTGACAGTGTTTAGGAACATGTATGGCATTTTTGTGTTGTGCTTAGTCAGAGTTTAGTTCATGTGTAGGGTTTTTTGAGTTACTTATGGGATCGGATATGAAAATGTAGAGTAGGTTGAAGAACGGGGTAAGGGGCAGGAGTTTATAAGTTAAGCTTCATCCTGCTCCTTTTCAAATGTTTTCTTTCTTTGTACAAATCTTGTTGTTTGTCTTTTTTATATTTGAAATAAATAAATAAAAAATAAATGACTTGTACCCCGCCTTCGCCCTTAAGTAGCTGGGATAGGCTCCATGCGAACCCTGTGACCCTAGTGGGGATAAAGCGGGTTCAGAAAGTGAATGAATGAATGAATAAATGACTTGTTTCCCCTTTGTCACTAATCCAAGTTTTGCATATCCAAATGAAAAGAATGGACAAATGGACTTATCAAGTCATGATTCTGTACAGTCACTATTGATACTTTCTTTCCTCCAGTCAACTGCTGCCACTCATGTTGCTGCTTATATAAACATCACCATAAGCTGTACATATTCAGAGGCTCATTTTGTTAAATTTTATGCTAGTTTTTATTCTATTTAGCTCTAATATATTTGATCTTATTTTCATGCTGCAAATACAGAGACCTGGGTAACTATATCTCGCTCCATTATCTCTATTGATTGAATGACAAAAAACAGTCTGAGTGTCGATGTACAGCACAAAATTTATGACTAGGAACGGACGAAACGTGTAATAACTTGTCCTCTTGAAATACAAGCCGATATACACTAAGTTAGGTTGTCAGTGCCCTTGACCAAGATACTGTATGTGGTGTTAGTCCTAGCGTACTAGAGTGGGTCAAATGCAGAGAATGAACATCCCTTCAGGGCCAATAAAGTGAACTAATAAAACATGTCAGGGTTTTGTAATGACACTCTATGAAGTTTACTTTGCTGGTCTTGTGGAGTTCTGCTTAGGGCCACTGTCCTGCTTGAAGACCTATTTATGTCCAACTTTTTATCTTCTGGCTGATGCTTTTTAAACATTTTAAAATATTAGTCTTCTTTCTTTTTAATGCTGGTGTTTGAGTACTGGCTTCCTCCTTGGGAACAGTCCTTTGGGTAAAAAGGACAGGATTTCGTCCTTTTGTCTCTTCTGTTCGTACATTCTCATATGCATATTTTTTATGTACAGTTCTGGATGTATAACTATTCGCAGATCATTTTTGTATGGATCTTGTGCAGACTTGTGCATATAACATGCTCTCTTTTGTTTTATTTTTTCTTATTTCTATTTTTTTTTCTCTCTTTCTTGTTAATCTTTTTATGCATCTCTGTGTACACATGTATGAGGTGTATATGAACAGTACTGATGATTGTACATGTATGTAAATTGCAATTGTATATGAAGTGGATAAGCTTGAAATTAACTAAAATAAACTAAAACTAAATTTCTGTGTTTGCGTGGGTTCTCTCCGGGTACTTTGGCTTCCTCCCACCATTTCAAGACATAGACTAAGATGTGAGAGTGATTGGTTGTTTGTCTCTAGAATCAGCCCTAGGGCAAACTGACGACACGTCCAGGGTGTACGCTGCCTTTGGCCATAGGTGTTTTATAAATGACAAGTACAAAAATATTGTGTTTCAAATGTGTGTGAAGGATTAATAATATATAATGTTTCCACCTTTTCCTCGATGATAGCAATGATGTCTCCTACTGTCTCCAGGTCCAGTTCATCACCCATGTAAGACACCGCTACAAGGTCCTCTTCTACCAAACTCGTCTCCTCACCGAGCTCTGCCTTCACAACAGCTTCTGCTTCACCCTCTGTATGCACACAGACACGCAAAAGAGTGAATACCACAAGCAGTAATAACCTGCAGAAAATGAAGGCCTAAATTGCAGATAATTATGAGGTCTGAAAACACAGTCATCATTAGGGATGGGTATTGAATTCAGTACTTTCATTGGTACTGACTGAATTCCGTTGGTACTACTGAGTATTGATTCACGTGAAGTCAAACGGTGCCACATTTCAGTACTTGAGTCCGCATAGTTATCAAGTATGTCCAATTCTGTGGAAGCCTTTACCCTTGGTTCCCCAAGTTGGGTTGGGTCAGTCAAATAATCATTAGTTAAATGTAATCTACACCTAAAGGCTGAAGAATGGACAACACTGGAAAGGCCTAAAGAAGCACAGACGCAGGCACCGTCACTGCACCTACAGCAGATGGTGGCTCCAGCATCGAGGTGGTGTCCAAATAACGTCAGTGTGAAGCGGATTCAGCTAATGCCAGAAAAAGTCGATATGTTGGTATTGAACAAGAACTGGTGAGTATGTGCAGTCCAGTTCATGTGGAGGGAGTGGTTTGGTTCAGTTTGTATTACTTTAGTTTGAAAAATGCTATACATGTTATATTTATTTTCAAGTTATTTACCCTCCTCCACACACACTGTTCTCAAGTTTTATGTTGTTATTTCACTTGTGATGTTGAGAAATAAATATTCAGAATTCAAAAGTTTTCACAATTTTTTTTATAGACAAAATTACTTTAAATCATCACACATACACACAAAAAGTACTGAAAACAGGTGCCGGGACTAATTCCCAGGTACTGAGTATCAGTACCATGTCGGTTTGAATGTGAAAGGTACCCATCCCTAGTCGTCATGTTCTGTACATGATAAAATGACAAGTCAGACTCATTACATCGACATCACATCTGATGGAAACATTGTGTGATGCAAAGACATCTGCAGCCATAGTTTGGTTTAAAGAACCTGACACAAAGAATAAATTACATGCAAAAGTGAACCATGACCTGCCCAGTGAAAGACAAAAGGTGAAGGCGGTGTCTAATCAATTATCCTGCACGTCAGGGAATGTTTCTGCACATACTTTATGGATATGTCAGGGGTAATTACCTGTGATGACCTCATGACCAGGTGGTAAGGCGGTGGCTGCGGTAGCGGTCTGTACTCCATTGGTAAGGCTTCCTGTAGTATCTCCATCTGAAACCTGATCCAAATAATACAAGATGAAGCACAAAAAAGTACCCTTTTTTTTTTAAACCACTATTTTCCTCCTATACTTTTTAAAGAAATGGTGTTCCTCTAAACTCTGTTACAAATTGCTGTAAACACTCTGAAACAACCGATAATGTAATAATGGCTAATAATGTAATACCTGCCCATAACATAATAATTTTGACATTTTAAATGAAATAAAGCCAATAACATAATAATTTTGACATTTTAAATTAAATAAAGCCAATAACATAATAACTTGCCAATATTGTGATAAAGTTTTAGAGCCAATAAGGTAATAGCATTTTGCCAATAACGTAATTAGTTATTACATTATTGCCACAGCATTTAAAAAAAAAAATCCTTTGAAATGTAATAACTGCAGCCGATAATGTAATAATACATAAAT
>JAPTGZ010000002.1:32006090-32023727 GCA_029814645.1 Fowleria isostigma
ATTTAGCAGCATGCAGTTACTGCTTTTTAAAAAAGCTTCTCTTATTGGTGTGATGTCAGTGACAAGCATAGTGAATTCAACAATCAAACAAGCAAAGAGAAAAAATTAATCGAAACCAAATTAAAAGACGAGACAAAAAGTGGCCACCAGTCACATATTTCTTTACCAAAAACACGGCAATTGCTTCTTCTAAGTTGTCCTCCTGTTACAGCATGTCGTCAAGTCATCCCTTTCATTTTGCTTCTTTTTCTTTCATCTGTAATGACCTTAGTTGTGGTCTGTATCTGGAATGTTAAAAAAAAAAAAGAATTCCTTTACATACTGCTTAATAATGCCACTCATGTGCTTCTGAAAAACTTTTCCAATTAGTTCCTCAATCAGTAATTTAAAGTTTCAAATAATCCTAATAAATAAAAGCACTCATTTGAAAGCAACAGGCTCAAAATGTTTTACTTTTATCATCTTGGGGTAATAACTCTGGAAAGGCATTATTTTGTTAGAGTCCTCAATGTGCCATTTAGAAATTAATCCCTTGTATCCATTCAACATGATAAAATTAATGTTTTCATGGCTCTTCTACTGTGCAGGATTCAGTGGGGGACTCTCCCATATGAGATCAGCAGAAGCCATACAGAACATACAGTATATCAGCCACGAGTGTCCCATTTTCAGTGGAAAGTTGGGGAAAAAAGTCATTGGTAACGCTGATATTTGCCCTCACACGACAAAACAATCCTTTTACTAAGCAAGCTGACTAAGAGCTCAGTCTTATTTACAACCTGGAGGCGTGGCTGCAGGGTGAGAGAAGTTACAAACATCCACACATTCGCGAGGTCGAGCTGCTGCTCAGTACGACCGCAGACTCTTGCTCAAGGGCATCATGCCAGTAGGGAAGGGAAAGTGCATCTTGTTCACTTTCCACATCCAGATTTTCCTACTTCTCCTCTTGGGAGTTAGTCATATCAGAAAGGAAACCATCCTATAGTAATACCTTAGCTGAAAACCCCCAAAAAACAATGCTCTGGAAACACAAAACAACATGTAGGTTTCCAGCAGTATGTAAAGTTATATTGATGAAAAGGATGTTACTTCAACATGAATAATGTGCAGAGGGTTCCTTCTAAATGCCACGGTGTATTCTTTTGCGTATACCAAAGAACCTTGACAAAAACTACATATTGTGGAGCTCCACAGAGAAAACTGGGAAAAATGTACAAAGACAGATAAATCCTGAGCTGAATGTTTTAAAATAACATCAAACGCAGGCCAAGACACACAGAGCACACATCCACGTATTACATTTGTCCTACACATTAATATCCTGCATTCATGGGTATACTCAGAGTAAAGGCATGATCACCGCAAAGGCAGAAAATGTTGAGCAACATTACGCTGTAAGCGGAAACCACTATTAGAGACTGGCCTGTTCATATGGAGATAATCAGGGCAGGGCAAAATACTTCCACCTACTCTGTTTCTACACTTCAGCCTCTTACAAAAATAGAGTAATGACAAGTTTATAGCAGTCCTGGCCAAACCAATAATGCTTTTCAGCTCTCAGTTTATAAGAAAAGGTCTAAAAGAGAGTGAATGTGCTGGCAGACAGTTTCTGAAAGTGACTGAAGTGTTTTAACAAAATGGTGGGTAGCAATGCCAAGTCGAGCGCTTCGCTCTGCTGTGAAGTGTTTCATTTGACTGATGCTTAACGTCTCCGAGCATAACTGAGCGGAGAAGCTGAAGAGTGGAGCAGACAGCATGTTTGGAAGTTCTATAACACTGTTTCATTTGTACAGTTCATGAAGGATACTGAGGAAATCAAAGGTAAAGGACGATACCTTTCACGGTCTTGGTTTATGCAAGGCTTTAGGCTAGATTAAAAGCTCCTATAATCAGATAAATACCAGAGTGAATACTAACAAGCACAATACTGCAGCAAGCCACAAAGAGCATGACAGTTTTCACTGCAAGGCTCCAGCCGCCCCATAACTAACCAATGGGCTGTAAAGGCTGTAACTTTAAAGAGGGTAATGGCTTTTAACACTTGAAAAAAAGCAGTAAAATGTTTAACGGGAATTGTTTAAATTGGGAACCTAAACATCAGGATTTTCATCTGAAGCTGCCTATTTCACTCTGGTTTAGGGCTGCTAAATAGCAGTGTTTGAGTGTATTTGATCCAGTGTAGATTTTATCTATGCATCTATTTCATGCTACCTTAATAAATTACTGTCTCCTTAAGATCAGACTTTGAGCAGAATTAGATTTTTTAAATGGACTGAATACAAACATGAGTACTGGTGAAAAGAGGAGACAGCAGTTTAAGCTACACTGAATATCAGTAATAGGAATATATCTATACGGTTTCCTCAAATATCAGAACTCAATTCACTTGTAATGTTTACTAGCTTTTTTTTTTTTAAAGAAACTGTTATTTGTATCATTTTGTCATTCAGCATGTCGTCAGCTGATCAGAAGGCAGCCAGCTCTCACATGATGAAGCACCAGAAAAGTTAGTTTAGTGCAAAAGAACAGTTCAGTAACATCTACAAAACCAGGATCTACTGCAGGGAGGAAGGCGCTCAGCAGCGGTGAGCCTGGGAAACACCAGCACTGACTGTGACATGAAAGATTTATTCCACTTAGAACAATGCTCACCATCCATTTATGAGGCAGGAAGTTTTTGGTTTAGTGGACTGCTCTCTGGAGTGAATATTTTCAGCTACAGAGTCAGCCACATGGCTTTGGATAATGTCTGCGTAAAATCATGTTTCCTTAAATAAGTTGGGAATTAAAATCTCTTCCACCATACAGCTGTCAAAACACCAAACTGCCAAAATTTCCTTGTCACATGGCATGACTGTGATGAGAAAGAAAGGCATGTGTGTACTGCTGCTGGTGCACAGCACGAGGCTGAGCAAAGCGCATTACGACCTCCATATCTCATCAACTCCCTTCTTGCACAGAGGCGCTTTCCTGCCTCACCACACACTCCCAACACAGATGATTCCTCATTCACAATGAAAATTGGTCCCATTAAAATGTTCCTCTTTGCTCAAGTCCAACACTCTGTTTGCATAATGTGACTTATTTTCTAAAAGGCATGCGATAGTGCGAACAAAGCACACGCTGGGATTCATAAATCTGCGCCCTCTGTCACCAGAGTCCACTTCTGATTACCAAACCAGTCGGGGCCTCTGGCCAATTAAAACTCTCCATTTGTGAACATTCCAGAATGCTGTCATCCATGAACATTTACCCAGAAGCCCCTGGGGAGATTCCACAACATTGCCCTGGCCTCTCGCTCTGTCTGTCTGTTTCCCTCTCCCTTCCCCGGCCCTGCATCTCCGGCTTTGTCTCCCTACACAAAAGCTCCCTGCCTACACCACTTCCCAGGTCACTGCTTTGTCAGTGGTTCCACTCGCTCCTGCATTCCCCAAGTACATTTACCGAGTCAGAAACCGAACGCCAGCCCTTGGACTGAGCCTGTTCTCAGGGCTCTCCACCTGTTGCACACTTTAAACAAAAAAGGGTTCTGTAGTCAAAAAAGGACTGTTTTACTCTCTGACCTTAGCATCAGAAAGTTAACATCGTTTCTGATTTCAGATCCCATAATGTTAAAGAGCACATCATTCAACTAGACATTAAAATTCAAAAATAAAGGTGACAAACCACTATTTGTATAAAACTGGCATGTGAGATTGTGGTTTGAAGATGCAAATAGAAACTGCTTTACATAATCACTGCACTGTGGCTGCATGTGTCACAGATATCGTTAGTTTTAAGAGTTAGTTTTTTGAGGGTTTTTTTAAACACAAACATATACCCTAAGAGAAAAAAAAAAAAACATGTTGTTGGAGACCTTTCTGGGTTAAACCTAAGCTAAACTAAAATATAAGTGAGCATTAAGGTGAAAAATAGGGGACATCAGACTAGAGAAACAGACCGAAAAGGGAAGATTAAAGGTCATTAGACAAGCTGATATGCTGTTCTGGTGATTAGTCATGAAAAGGTCATGCACCACATTGGCCATTAGACAAAAAAAAAGTTTCATTTTGTTTGCAAGAAGTAAAGCCTATAATGGCAAATATTTGGCCCAAAATGAAGCACTGTGGTCTGCCAGGGGTCAGGAAATAAACAACCAGAGCAGCGAAGAAACTGGATCATAAAAGGTCAAACTCTTGACACTTGTGTAAGTTCTGTCGGAGCTCGATGCCATGATTCATGTTAGCGCAAACGTGGGGAATTTATAGTTCAAACACAGCTGTTGGTTTGGGGGTGAGATTAGATTTAATGCGCCACGTTCCACATAAAATGAATGCAACTTGTTTAACTTCCTCCTTGTAAATACAACATCCACTGGAGGCTGTCCTGACGTCCAAGCGTGTGCATTCAGACATATGGTTTTAACATAAATGCCTCAGTCAGGACTGTATGAATTTCATGCATTAAGGAAAAACACCACAAAGCTCTGAACTAAGGGACAGAGCAAATCTTTCCTTCCTGCTGTGCCTCCACTTAAGCTTCACTCTTCTCAGCGACTGCACTAGCTATCAGAAGGAGGTGGATACAATGATTTACGTTAACAACCAGTCTAATCTTTCACCCTCTCCACATCTTTCTTTCAGGTTATGTGCCCTTTGATGAGCCGCAGAGCTGCAGTGTTGTTTTACTACAGATTCCACCTTGACGTTTTAGCCGTATGCATGTGTGTGTGTATGTGTGCGGTGTTCGAGATTTGCAGAGACAGGCCGAGGTTTTGCAGACAAACGGAGAGGACAAGTTACAGCACAGTGTGATTATCACAAGGGAAAAGGAGCGAAGGAGAGGAAAAAATATGAGGCACAAAAGATCTTCCTGGCTTGTCCCTCCGCACCAGCCCTCTGTCTTTCCACTGACTCACGGCGCACAAATGAAAACAGACTTTAAAGGAGAAGATTGAAAAACCCTCTTTACTTAAGGCCAAGTGCTTTACCATGGGACCCTACGCAAACACTGTTGTGCTGTCAGAGAAATGGGCTGCTGTTGAGCTTACAAATAAGTCCTCTTTAAGGTGTGCTTCACTTACTGCTTGAGAGCCATGCACTAGACTATCTAAGGAGGCTTTATACTTAAAAACGGCCTTTTGGTCTGGTCTTATGCCTCTGCGTGTGCAAGTTGTACATAAATTGCAAAGCCTCTCTCGCTCACATCTACAGAAAAAAAAGAAGGGAAAGAAAAAAAAAAAGAATTTAAAAAATCTCACATTGTTGAAACATATGAGAGCTTTTAAAAGATTTAGTTCACAAACAATACATTTCATCGTTGCCAGTAAAAGCCAGCGACCCCCTCCTAAGGACAGGGAGCTCTTTGACAATGTTTATAACAGACATCCAAAAGCAGCTGAAGCCCACCAGATGTTGAGGCAGGACGGGGCCCGACGAAGACCCCCAGGCAGAATGAGGTCAGGTACAAGATCGGGTTTCTGGAAGCTCAGAGTTACAAAAGGGCAACAAAGATTCTGATATACCTGTTGGGCCTTAGGAAACTGGACACCAGCAAAGGCGGTGGGAAGAGAACCAATCATTGCGGCCTGTCAAAGAGACCAGAAAGTCTAAACCTAACGGTACAATGCTTTAATGCACCTCAGTCATGGATGGTTCAGTCCAGTCCCGGTGATATTTAGTGGATGTGTCAATAAATCACGGCTACTTGGCATTTTTGATGATGTACAATATTTCAACCCCTGGCAAGGCTTTGTGCATTCCCACATAACGACTAATTTTTCTGCCAGCGAAAACCACCCTTTAACACTGACCAAATGATTTGCAGCTTTGGAGCCATTATTTAAACAAACTATTCGAGTCTTTCATCTGTGCTTTTTTTTTTTTTTTGGTTTTCTTCGCTTATCGATCTGCAGCCAGCAGGATGTCTGCCTTTGTTTTCTTCAATTTTTACATTTCGCTTTTGATGACCTGCTTTTAACACATGGCATCAACTCGTCAGTCAAATTCGCAGAACTGTGTGAAGCAGCCAGAGATACGCCCACTCCCTTTTTGTTTGCCAGAATAAAGGGCTTTTGAAGAAAAAAAAAACTTGGCATTTTGATCTCAAACAATATAATTTATATGAAAATAAATTCAAGCGTGAGCAGTGCACAGAGGGATTAGGTAAATATTAGGAAACCTATTAAGCTAACTACGGTTTGGAAAAGTGAGCTAAGTGTGAGTGACTGCCTCGTCAGTGGGAGTCTTGATGTAGGCCTTGGGAGTAATTAGCAGGGATTACGGTTCGTCTGGCCAGCACCCAGCACTGGGGTTTCAGCCCAAACACCCATGCAAGTCCCTGGCTTGGGTCCCTCCTGCTCTCTTAAACCACACAGGCCTCTGGTGAGTCGCACAAATCCTAATGATGATCACAACTATCAGCACGGACATCAAGCCCGCTGCGGCTTCATAGGAAATCAATTAACCTTGGCCAAGCTACACCTACATCATAACCACATTCTGTCTGGCAGCTACAGGGGAATATGACTTCAGTGAGTGAGTGGGGGCTTGTTGTGTCAGGCGAGGGGCTTCACACTCCACCCCTGCAGTTTAAGATCAGAGCTCGCGGCTTTTTAGCCACACTCCTCACAGCTGGCTGAGTGACACTGGCACTGAGGTGATCAACACAAAGGAGACGTACGGCAGCTCAAATATCACAGGAACAAAAAAGAAAGAAAAGAAAGAAAGAAAGCTAAGCATCAATAGGGTGTCTACAGATATCAGACACTTACATGTATATTTTCAATATCTTTAACCAAAGACTCAGCTCTGGATGAATCTTCACCTGATTCATATGGAGGTTAACAGCAATTTAAGCAGATATATACATATATTTATACACATATATACATACATACATATACATATACACATATATACATACATATATAAATATACATACATATATGACCCATAGCAGGGTTTTAAGTATGAAAAAAAGCAGTAATACATCTGAATATGCCCATATATATACATTAGGACAAATCAAAGTACATAAAACATTTGTCACAACTTAAAACTTAACCATAGTGAAATCTGAGTAGAGTTTGAATGATTACTCAACGCCAACGTTACATCATCAGATAGTGGCTAATACCTGGCTTCTTAAGAGAAATGACTAACTTTGAGAGAAAATGATTGTTTAAAACTTTTTTACAAATGTCTCCCACCTGGATTTTTAGGAGTCTGAATTTAGTTCCAGATGTACTTTACTCTGATGTTCAATTATAATAATCCCGATGTATTCATTACTTTGAGTTTGACATAATTATGGGGTGATGTGGGCCAATTATTTGACTATCAGCTTCGCCCTATTCCAAACCATCATTAGTAAAGCAGCCTTTAAAAAAAGCCTTTGACCTCTGCGTCTTAGGATCTAAACCACTTTTCCAACCTGCTGATACTCAACCAGCTGTGCTGAGCCTCAGCATCCACAGGAGTCAAATAAAGGACAGGGGAAATGTCAGATTGACCAGAGGTGGTAAACAGGCAGAAAAAGAAAGCATTGACAGTGAATTTTTGAGGGTCGCTTCCTTGAAATCAAAGCCCAGAAGACCACAAAGCCGAGTGCCACACAGGCCTTCCAAATGGTCCTGTTTAGTTACACTCGGTTCACTCATGCCAAGCGTGTGCTGTGTGGCCCTGCTGGATAAAACCCGTTGTTAAAAGCTTGTATTGTGTTACTCAGACATGTGTGCTCACAGGGGTTACTAAGAGGAGTAGGCTCTACGTACAGGCCTGTATGACTAAAGATGAGTCATGCTGTATGCATGCATCCCCAGATTCTCTCGGTCTGTGTCACTAGTTCTCTGGCTCCTTCCTGGGCCGACCGTTTCTCCTCGGCTTTCAGCTCGTACAGACCCCTTCCCTGTCGGTCAAATCCCCCCCACTCTCTCTCTTCATGCTTGCCTCAGTCAGTCTGTCCAACTCCCCCTTTGTTGCTTCCAGCTCCAGGGCTCCCTATGTACAGGTCTTGGTGGTCCACTGTGGAATGTGGTGAGGAGAAGGGGGGGTAGGCATGCAGGCCAGCCAGCCTAAAAGGGGGGGGTGCTCAATTGTTCCCACACACAGCATCCACCCCCCACTGATCTCTCGCTCACTTGACCATTTGTTGGGGGGGGGGCGCAAAGGAAAGGATGCGAAGAGATGGAAATACGGACGCTCAGACAAAACACACACACACACTGCTATTCAATTGAAGCAACACTCCGAGCATACCAAATAAGTTCAAGAGGAAAACTTAACATTCCTCAGTTTTACATGCTGAAAACAAGTCTACACAAAGACTAAATGAAGATGACTGCATCATTTTCCCATCACATCCACTACACGCCACAACAAAATCAGGTTGTTTCTGGGACATACATGCTACAACATTTTAACCCAATCAAAATTTTTCATGGACTGCAATAAGCTGATTTGGTTTGGCGCAAAGATAATGTAACTGTTGCTGGTGGAGCAGAACAGGACACTTCGAAAGCCCCCGATCACAGAGCTACCACACTGTGATCGTAGGAGGCTGATAAGAGGAGGGAGATACCACCGAGCTGGCAGGCACGTGCAGCCACCCTCCCTCCCTTCCTCCTTTGGCTCATCAGGATGCTGGAAGTCGCAGCCAGGCTCCCCCTGGGTTCACAAGACCTCAGCCTCATGATACCTAAACTCAATTATCCCGAAGGCTCGCCAAACAGCCAGAAAGGAGATGTCACACATTCAAGGCAGAGGGCAACAGGAACCATCACATTATCACTGCTCCTATCTGATCTCACGGATACCATGGTAGAGGAGCTGCTCAGTGTTTAGCCTAGGGAAGGTTCTAGAAAACTTCTAATGCATCATTAATAATTACATACGGCAGACGCTAAATTAAAAATATTCAATGCTGTTCAAAAACAACTAATGAGGTCAGTGAAGCCTGCTGAGGACTGCGTTTTATAATTCTACATTCTCGTGGTTGTAAAAGTCTATCCCACTGCTCAGGAATTTTATCAGACTGTGCTTTAGCTGTAATGCCAGGAGTTTTCATCTCCACATATTTTCTCTTCTAATCAATCATTGATGTGTTTAAATTGTCTTTGGAATACAGTGATAATTCCTTTACAACTTTTTGTTGAGACTTCTTTAAAAGTTCCCGATTTGTGCTCCTTTTCTCTGAATCCTGGCAGTCTAGACATGTTTGTATTTCTTTATTACCATGAGTCAGACTTTCAGACTGGATTTACAGTTGGTTGAAACCACACCTTTGGGTGGGGCTATGATGGGGTCTTCCGCTGTAATGACTGAAAATCCGTTTGGACTCAAAATGTTTTTCTTGTTTAATGTATAAATGGCAAGTTGAACACCTGACTTTTAAAGGCATTGGGTATTTTGAAAGTAAAGTCTTTTCTGGTTCACTGAAAGTGTAAAACACAAATCTATGTGATATTATCAAACAACAACCATGATGAAAACCGAGAAATAATTACAACTGCTCAAGTAACCATATATATCATGCATTTCACCACTAAATAATATTAATGAGGTTATGTTATATCATCTGGCCTTTTTCAAAGATAAATCCTTTGATGTAAAAGATACACCATTTTTTTCCAAATCATATGCATATAATCTATACACTCTAACATCAATGTAAAGTGATGAGTTTATCCAGATGTCTGCTTGGTTTAATGCGCAACTTTTCAACTTTTTCTCTTGAAGTACACCTACAGAACAGAGCTGTATATATAACAGATCACACAGATCAGCTGAATTATAAAAGGAATGCAGTGATTATGAGAGTTCTCTGCTGCCTTGTGTATTTTTCTAAGAATGTTGTATTTAAGCAGAGTGGTTGTTCAGCTAACTTCTTGGAAATGCTTCGGAGATATCAGGCATCGTTACCAAGAGCAGTGCTGGAGAGATTCTGAATGATAAGGCTTGAACTGTTTCAAATAAAACAAAGGGTCCTTTGAGTTTTATGGGATTGACCTTGACAGACAAGTAATGCACTTGGCTCAGAGTTTATTAGTTAATTATTACAGGCGTTAAAATACTGGGCTTCAGTTTGACAGAGCAGAGTCATTCAAATATTGGCCTTCTGGCAATAAGAGCTCCTGCAGACTGTATGCCCCAGCTCGCTCCCTGCTCTTATCTTATCTGCCGAATGTCATTGCAATAACACAACCTGTTATTTCCCAAACCGTAATGATGCAGGGCATGCAGCCACCGGCTGAGAGGGAGGGAGCCCTCACAATGCGAGACAGCAAAATATCTCGAGCTTACCGAGGAAAACAACGCGCTGAGGTCATGCGCGCTTTGAGTTTCAGTCATAATGCACTGAACTGATTATGAGCAGGGGATGTTCGCCGTGCTGAAGGGAGGGAAAACTAACCTCTTCTCTTTGATCTTAGCCATTGTCCCATACCTGAAGCATGACATCAAGTGAGTGCCAGAGTAAACCAAAACAGATTTTACTTGAGGAGCTGCAAAAAAAAAATCGAATCACAGCAGCCAGCCCTCCATAAGTGCAGAATTTGACATGGTAGATACTAATCTGGTCAGTGTTAACCGCTCTGTCTTCAGGAAGAGCCTGGAGACCTACTACAACTACCAACTGCACAGTAACACTTAGCTTTTAACATTTATCACAGTATCAAGTATAGCAGTAAAAAGAAAACACTACCTACTATTAGCACATAAGTTCAGACAGTAAAACCACCGTTTACATTCTGTATGATTACTGACAATATTCATCTGTCATCATTAGAACTGCAAGTGCGGTTTATCTCCCATTTAAAAGCGGTATTCAACCACAGGCCCTAAACAAATCATCATCCAGCAGACAAGAAACTTGGAAATTAGGTCTTGAACTGTTTCCACGTGAGCGGTAAAAGATTGATACCATGGGATCAACAAGGAATTCACCAACTGAGCCTGCTGTTCCTCTGCATCACTTAATTCTGTCTATGCTCAAGCAATCAGGGTTTTCCATTTCAGTTTTACTGCATTAAACCATCTTTATTGAATTTCAAGTCTGGCTTCAGCCGAGCCCTGTCAGTAATATAAATTGTAACAAACATCCTTATCTCCACCCTGCCAACAATAACACAAGATGTTTGTGGTTATAAAATGCAAGTTTTGAATCCCATGTCTCCAATAAAACTCATATTTAACCCATCTTATTTATGTTCAATGTATTAGAGTGGGAAGGCATTTCAGAAAACTGTCCATTTCTAAAGTATCTGCACAAACATAACTGTCTAGTTACAGTTAAATATTTGTAAAAATCATTGCTTCAGTGTCAGAATAAGCACTACTCCTATGTGACCGCAGTTATTTTATAATTATTTTTTCTTAGGTTTCTGGGGGGCTTAGGTGCTGTGGTTGCATTGGGGGTCATGTTGCTTTGGGATTTAGGATCATCCCACAAGAATATCTGATGTTATTTGACTAAACCTGCATTTATTTTTACAGAATTTTATCTTTAACCAGTTTCCTGAAGTTTATGGAAGACTGGGCTGGGTGTCTATTTGGAATTATCCATCCATTTAGAAAAGTGAGAACACAAGGAAGCAAAAACAGTGCAAAAAAGCTAAACTTGCATTTCGATGTAGTCCGCTGGGGGCCAACTATAACCATTAGATCTAGGAAACGTCTGTTAGGTAGATTCAATGCTCTCCACATTGATTTTACATCACTTAGGCCTAGGTGGTGTCTCCAACATGATTAAGGTGCTTAGTGGGGAAACCTCTGTATTCTGTCTATTTCAACTGCTGCAGACGAAGAAAAACAAGCATTTCCTGGATTATTACCGGTACAATTTCAAACTGTGACATGCACATACACTACGCTGTAACCCTTGTGAGACCTCACGTCCAGCTCAATTTAAACACAGACAGTGTTATGGCAAAGAGAGAATTAATGTTTGGAGTATGACCTATTACAAAGTGAAGTTCTGACAAACATGACTGGAGTTGAATTAGGCTGCACATCTGGAGCCATTTCTCCCCTAGAAACATGAAGCACTTCAAGAGTGAACACAGCTTTTGTATCAGCTTTTTTTGCTTTGTGAAGACCCCCGCCACCACCTCCCAAACACCGCTTTAATGACAGTAAACCTTGTTGCTTTCTATGGATCAATTATCTCAGTCTCTATCAATGACAAAGAGCTGCTCACTGAGGCCAGCCTCGCTTGAAGGCCCAGATATACACGGAGAACCTATTGTAAAGAAAAGGCACGTGTGTGTATAGCACACAAACCTGCACAATAAAACTGCCTTCATTCAGATCCTCTTTCTTTCAAAAACCCAGAGATGCAAGACAATTAAATCCAACCAATGCGGACATGTTGGGGTACTCTCAATGACATTTAGCATCACAAAGACATACGGACAGAAACAAAGAAACCTGAGTGAAATGTAGGATAAAAAAAAATGACAGTCACACCCAATTCTAATGAGCCTCTATAGGAAAAGACAGTCTCAACAAGCCCTTACTATGCAAAGTAAACTCATAAAGGAGTTGAGCACAATAAAGAGGACACATACAAATCGGTCACCCTTGTCAGCTGTAATAATCCTGCGGAAAAAGAAAACGGTTCACGGCGAGCGAAAAAATGTGCCAAGATGAACCTGAATTAGGAAAAAGAAGTTTAAAATAAAAAGGGGAGAAAACAAGACCCCAACATGACAGCAGCCATGCCTGTATGACCTACTTCTATAATTGTAAACAAGAACGTCATGGTGAAGCCGCCACAAAACTGGCAACCCAACGGAATTGAACTGAAGGTTTTGACTATATGTGTGCATATTCACTTTAACCACCATAAAAAAATGAAAAGGAAATGAGAGAAGGGAGGGATTTAAAGTATGCGGGGCACAGTGGAATTTCAAACCCCAACCCCCCCTTCCCTTCTGCTTCACTCAGCCCTTCACTGTAAAAGCCCCCCTACATCAGTTTCCATTACTTGGTTTAACTCATGATTAGCTCAATTGGTTTGCCTTCTCACCTCCGTTTGAACAGTTTTTTGTTTTTAATTTATGACCTGGTGGTTTTCACTGGAGCGCACATCCTCTTCTGCTGACTAGAGGCAGATGCACAAGTACAATGTGTGCCTACACACACACATAAAAAAAAAAAAAAAGTTAAAGGGAAAAAAAAGTAGAGAAAGAGAGGGGGAAAAAATCCATAAGCCTGCTTCACAATGCACAGGAATGTTTACTAAATCACTGCCGGCTGCCCGCACTTCACAGCCCTGGTAGACTCTACTAAAGGAAGTTTGGGAATAAACACAGAGCTGGCGTCTTTCAGTGGGGAGCACAGTTTGTGTGTTGATTATACCTCTTTATTGTTATGAATGACCTACAACTATTTCCTAAATGAAGACTATATTTACCCACTGGAACAATGAACTGTTGCCAGCTGCACATTTGCCTGAGGAACACGTCCCCAAATGTTTCTGTGCTGCTTCCCCAACTTAACAATGTACTGTAACTTTTAACACATGAATAAAACAGCTGTATGACGAACAGTGTTTCCATATAAACTCTGACAGAGACCCAAAATATGTATACATTAAACTGACATGTGAACTGCTGGTTGTAAGTCTATTATAGCTCTTTCTTTGATGTGAAAACATATGGAGGTGGGAGTAAATAAGTTTGACTTCTTCTCACTCCCTTTAGGGCTACAAGGGCTGTATATTAATAGTGAATTACTGTATATATTTATACATTATATATATATTGTGTACACATAATGATGAGTGCCTATAATCTGTTGCGTTTTATTGGTATTTCCTCTGTATTAGGCACATTTGTGTTAAAGTTAGCCTGGTGTACTAATGAGTGATTACAACCAATTTCTCTATTTATGTAAATGTGTTTAGCTACAAATTCTCTCTGTATATCTGCGTACACATAATGAGATGGATATAATAAGTATTGTACATGGAGTGCACAAGCTCGTAATCAATCAATCAATCAATCAATCAATGTCAAAACAGCTGTATGACTTCCATAATATGTATACATTAACCTGACATGTGAACCACTGTTTTTAAGTCTGTTTAAGCTGTTTCTTTGATGTTCTAACATATACAAACTGTTTTATAGCTAGCATAAATAAGAGGCTAATCAGTGCTATAGCAGAAAACACAGTGTGGCTAATTCCACTGACCTTTAGCCTCTGTGTGTTGTGCTAACTTTGCTAGCTTCAAACTAAATTCTCCATAGGTCCACGGACTACAGGGACACCTTTCCACGGCTCACAGGGGGGGTCCCCGGCCCCTGTTTGAGAACCACAGCTCCAGACAAGTATGTTTGAGGTGAAAAAGCAGGCCCCGAAGCCATCCCAGATGAACCCACTCACCGTGTATCCCTTTGTTGGGCACATCGTTGACGTTGAAGCCCTTGGAGCTGTAAGCCGCTCGGACTTCGTTGCAGTTTTTCAACTTTTGCTCCGCGGTCCCCGACACAGACAACGCAACCAGAGTACACACCACACACAGCACCAGCACAGTCTTCATGGTAAGGAGTTGGAGAAAAAAATAAAAAACAAACAAACCCCACGTTAACGACACGAAAAAGTGGAGATAACCGCCCAGGTGTGTGTGTAAGCTAGGACAAAGTTTGAGCGACTCCCACGCTGAGTTTCCTCATGGATCCGCGGAGACTCCTTCATTCACTCCAGGCCACCTCTGAAAGCGGCTTCGAGGGGAAAAAAACGCCGAAAATAACCTTCAACACTGCTCAAACGATGTCCGCCGCAAAGATACGGTATCTGGGATTCACGTCGGGGGTCCAGGCTGTGACGAAAAAAAGCCCGACAACAGTTGTAAAACGGGTAAAAACTTTTTTTTTTTCTTTCTTTTTCTTGACTGCAGCAGGAATCACAGACTCCCACTAGTGATCCACAGCCTCGACGAAAAACACAGCCCACGGTGACACAGGAACACGCACCAAGTTGTCCGATTAGTGTTGTTTTCTTGGTTTCTTGCTTTCTTTCCGAAGGTGGAGGAGACGGTGGTCGGTGTGGGACGGGACGCTGGACTGTGTGCTGGTCGGACTGGGATCCAGATGCGAGCAGAAAACCCTGGTGGACTCCCAGGAGTCAGAGCAAGTTCCGGGGACAAAGACCTGGAGAACCGGAACACCAGGGCTGGAGCAGGAGCATGGACTCAGTATCATGTCTGGACCACAGGTGGGCAACCTGTGGCTCCGGGGACCCTGGTGGCTCTTGGGCCCCTTTGCAAGTGGCTCCGTGTGGCTTTTGTCAAAAACAGTGGGGCTCAAACTTTTTACAGTGAAGTACCCCCTGAAATATACTTTTTATCCAAAAACCCCCAACTTTCACTTCAGCGTTTTTGATTGAAAAAAAAAAAAGAGGCAAAATGTGTTCCTGTGCCAAAGGTGTCTTTATATTAACAAAAGTTTGTAGAGAAACAACATATCTATATAAATAAAATAAAAAAATAAAAAAAACTTTACAAATCTATGGTAGAGAATTAGGGCCACTTGAAAAAAATAAATAAAATGAAGGTCCAATATATTTTATTATTATTGTCCTTAGAAAAAGTTAGAATATCTAGTCATACTAGTGGGGACTTATGTTGTAAATGATGTGTTCTATACATACTGTCTACACACATGTTCTGCAATATAATTGCTATATCTATGTACACTTGTAATGGATACTTCTCTTTGTATGTTCCTTGTGGGTATATTCTACATGTATAGTTTCTATATTTTCTATAACCATCCTGTAAAATTACTATGTACAGTTTTATATGCATGATCTACAAGTCTACCTGTTTTTTGTTTTTGTTTTTTTGTACTTATGCTTTCACATGCACATTCTTCATGTATAGTTCTGAATGTATAATTCTATATGTGGATTCTTTATGTATGGTTCTTGTGTTTACTTGTGCATATGGCATTCTCATCTTTTTTTTCTTTTTCTTTTTTTTGTCAATCTTTCCATATATGTCTGTGTACACAGGTATGAAACGTATATAAACAGTATTGAATATTGTACTTATATATGTAATTACCACTGTACATGGAGTGCGTAAGCTTGAAATAAATTAAACTACACTAAATTAAACTAAAGAATTCAGAGAATAAAGTCAAACTTCTGAAGAAAAAAAGTTCAAATTCTGAGAAAAAAAGTCAAAATTCTGACTTTTTTCATATAATAATTTTAAAAAAATATTGGACCTTAATTTTTATACTGTTTTTTTCAAGTGGCCTTAATTCTCTTCTGAACAGATCTTTATAAGTACCTTTCATGCAAAATATAGACTGAAAAGTACCCTCTTCCAAAAAAAACCCTCATCATTATTTAATAAATGAACCTTTCATCATGAAACCATAATATGTTATCTACTCAAATAAACTCATTTTAATAATAAAAAAAAATAAATGTTCTTCAAATGTTACCAAAGATTAAACAAGATGTTTGACAATAAAACTATCATATGAATGTATTTATTGTGTTTTATATTTCAGCATTAATTCTCATTATTTACTTTGTATTCAGTACATGATGACTTAATTAATATATTTTTACAAAAAAAATGCAAGTACTCCCTGGGGGTACTAGTACCCCCATCTGAGAACCACTGGTCTAAAACATATGGAAAAGTAAAACACTTACTTTTTACACTTTTGGCTTTTCCTGTCACAACCAAGTCATTCAGATGTTATGCAGATGTAAAAATGTAGACAACACTGCGACAGTAGTAGCAGTAGCAGAAGTTAAAGTAGACTACTTTTTAATTTTATGCTCATCTGTATTCTTCATTCCAAAGAAAGCCTTCACATACAAGTCCACAATAATAACAAATGTTACCACATTTCTGTAATTTCTTTGTATTTCATTAAATGCACCAACACTTTGATTTATTCTCAACATATTCTGTACAAACTGATCCTAAAGAGCTTCTTAAACAGTCACCACTTTGAGGTAAAACATATAAGGATATCTTTTGGCTCCAGTCAATTTTGTTTTTCTATTTCCGTCCTAAAATGGTCTATAGATAGAAAAGGTTGCTGACCCATCGTCTAGAACTGGGGTTCTCAGACTCATGTTAGTTCAGGCGTCACATTCAGCCCAATATGATCTGAACTGAGCCGGACCAGTAAAATAATAACAGAAACAAAGTAAAATTACATTATAGTAATGTATACATTTACAAACTATTCTTTAAAAATGTGAATAACATGAATGACCTGAAATCTTTTAAGAAAACTAAGTGCAGTTTTAACAATATTATGTCTCAGTTGATCATTTACACATGTTCATTACAACGTACAGATTACAGTGGATCTACAAATACACAAAACATTTAATAACGACAGAATATTGGTAAGAATGCACTTGTTTTTCTTAAGACATTTTAGGTTATTCACATTTTTTTGTGGAAAGGATAGTTTATAAACGTCAACAGCTTCATGTCATTTTTCTTTTTTTTACAGTAAAACAAATAGAAAAATGTGTTTGTCATTATTTATAAGTAATTATAATAGTACTTTACTGGTTTGATCTAGTTTAGATCATGTTGGTCTGTACAACTTTAACTGTTAGTATCTTCAGTGTCATTTCTGCATTTCACCACAAGTACTTCCTGGGGTTCTTTGAA
>JAPTGZ010000002.1:32043005-32057145 GCA_029814645.1 Fowleria isostigma
TGTGTGTGTGTGTGTGTGTGTGTGTGTGTGTGTGTGTGTGTGTGTGTGTGTGTGTGTGTGTGTGTGTGCATACGTGCATGTCTTTAGACACTTTCTCTGCTGCTTTGTCTGGCAGAACACTGTGAAGGAGACTGGACTAAAAAGGCTACGTTATAAGAGGGCAGGAGGATATCAGTAATAAAGCGGCGCTATGGCTAGGAACGCCAACTATGGGCCGATTTGTCCCCCTGTCAAACCAGATGCAGAGCACCTCTCAAGAACGCAGACGCACACACTCTCATACACACACTGATGCATTTTTTACATACCTCCCCTCCACACAGTGCCGGTGACTGTGAACACTCACTTTCTCTCAGGCGCACACTCGCAGTGTCACATTTAAGCCTCTAAAATAACAGATAGCTCCAAATTAAATTAAGGGTCTCATCTGATTTGTGTGGGAGTTACCCACAGGGAGGAAGTAGCCGATCCAACCCACTGTGCGATCAGAGGGAGAAGTCAGGAGTCACACTAAAGCTTTAGCCTGTTCTACTTGAATAGAAAGACAAAGAGCGGGGCCCTTTTTGTTGTTGGGTCCTTGGTGCCCAAACGCTGCCAGGCTGAATCTTAAACAGAGGGCAGAGGCAAATAAATACATCTCCAAGGTTTAAAACTGCATCTCCTACAAATTTCTTTGCAGTTACGACATCATTTGAGCGTAAGCCATGGGACAATTAACTTTTTTTCTCCTCCTGTGTCCTCTGACATGGCAGTGGGCAGACATTCTTTGGGGCTCTGAAAGAACGATTTGTCACTGTCGACAGCGGCACACTGTACCGCCGAGCCAATTAAGCTCAAGGTGCAATTCGATACAGCTTTTATATACACGGTGGATAAGAGCGAGGGCGGGGGGCATGCGCGTCTGCATTTGTGTGTTTGTGTGTGAATGATTGAGTGGGGTGTGTGTGTGTGTGTGTGTGTGTGTGTGTGTGTGTGTGCGTTTTCTGAAAAAGCGGGAGACAAAGTGGGAGAGCATTGTGTGGTGTGCTTTACAGCGGCAATAATGTGCTCAGAGTGAAAAAAAAATCCCTCAAACTGGGGGAAAAAAGGGTCTTTCTTGCTAGTTTAAACACTTCGACATGAGCAGCACCACAGAGGGGCCTTGTTCTACAGACTTTAAAAACAACCCAACAGGGACTGAACACTATGCAAACTTAGATCCCCTACACTCCTACGCAGGGCTGGGACTAATAATATCCTGGTATAATTAGTGATGAACACCTGTGCCTGAGTGTGTGTGTGTGTGTGTGTGTGTGTGTGTGTGTGTGTGTGTACAGAACAGTACAGACAGAGTGAGAGTGGAAAAGACGAAAACACAGACAACTGTAATCCTCAAGCAATGGATTCAGCTTCTTTCTCTCTTCCTCTAGAGGCCTTAGGGAGGAGCCTGGACGTAGACAGACAGAGACAATTAGGCAAATAGATGGATAACTCCTGGCCATAAATAGAACCACAATCCAGACTGTGATTAATGTCACCAGTGTGGGCCCTTGAGGCTTTCAGCAGAGCACAGTCCTCCTCCTGCTCATCCATTCAAACCTCCACTGCAGATCTACTTTCTATCACTCCTCAAAGGATGCCACCTTGCTAGCATACCCCTGCTGGCTTTATCGTGGCCTTATAAGCTCGAGTTACGACCCAGGGGAGAGGTCAACAGTCCACCCATTGATTGGTTACACTAAGGCCTGGGACTAAGAATGAGCAGGGGCAGTCACATGCAGGGGACACATTCAATCTGGCTCTGTTCTGTCTTCTTTTAGCGAGCATTTCTAGGGAGAATAACAGACAAATAAATAAATCTGGGCATTGTGGTTTTTCAGAAGGACCGGATGTTTGTTTGGATCCCCCTAACGGGTCAAACAGTGGCTGGAGTGTGTGCATACACGTATATATAAATCATGTGTGTTTATGTGCAGCATGTTTCTGTCTGACAGGGAAAAGGAAAAGAGATGGGAGAGAGTCTGGAGTTTTGTTTTCTGCAGTGCTCACTGCCTGAGGCTTGTCGTTTACAGCTTGCAGTTTCACAACAATCAAACTATATAACAAATTTTAAACAGTATGTGAAAAAGCCACATTTTTTGCTGCTACAAGGGATAATTATATGATTCAGAAAATCCCAGGAAATGGTAAATTTGTGTTGTCTCTTGTAAACATGTTTTTAAATGCAGCTGAATTATTTTCTGAAATAGTTGAACATCAGCAACCATTTGACACATTATTATAACCCCTCTGGTGAGTGTGTACCTTCATGGTCCAGTACAGTTTATTCAGTACATGTGTGCTATGCACAAAGGCCTTTTTTTGGTCAGATAAGTATGCGGAATGTTAAGTCTCCAAACACAGGTGCTCCTTATGAAACTGGAGAGATGGTTTAGATTGCTGCTACATTGGCAGACGCTGTGTGCACATAACACACCTAAGCTGGTCAAATTTGATCTAGACTTTCAAGATTCAACAGCTTTAAAGATATTATGGTTTCCGAGGTAAAGCAAATATTTTATCGCTTGTCTCATCTCCACAGAGCAAACTATTCACTTGAATATTATGCTCAGCAAATGTATAAATTAAGAGTCTGGTAGTGTGTGTGTAATCTTTTGTCAGGAGCCACCCAAGTGCAACATGGGGCCATTATTCCTGTAAAGACAGGATTTATTGAGTCTTATTCATACATTCAGGTAAGAGGCCCACCATGGCATAAGCCATTGGTTTCTGAACTGCCACTCAATGTCAGGAGTTTGCATGTTGGCTGTTACCATCTTAGCTTTTGAAGCCAGAAGTGAGCATAATTATTACACGACAGGCTTACATGTTGATTATGAGCTGTCAATCCCACCTATCAATCAAATTTGCAGATGGAAATCCAGTGTGGGTCTATTGGAGCCAGGCCTTTTTGGAGCTGGCATCTACAGGCCATCAGTGGTATTACATGTACCAGATACTTCCTGATTAGCTTCATTTTCATGACATGGTCTTTTCCCCTTTCGTATAAATGGAAATTGAATCTAATTGTCTATATGGTAACAAATGAGAAGTATTCCCTGTGGTGCAGAGCCCTGACTACAGTCTGTTACTTCTGGTATGGATTATCTGACTCTCTGTTTATCCCAGGACTCCTGATTGAGAGCTGGGATGGAAGAGAGGGAGCGGCGCAGGATGCTTCTGTCCGTGGACTGGCGGGAATGTGACCGTCTGCACTCCACACCCACAGGCCAACCACAGAGGCGCTCGGAGAGGCCGGGAATGTTCAGGCCAAGACAATCGGGACGCCCAGAGGAGGACCTGCCCCAGGCCTTTGCAACAGTACTGCTCTCTGAGCTGACACTCCACAACACTCACTGTTATTCTAGGCCATAAGACCCTCCCACACAGAGGGCAAGAGAGTAAGACAAGGATGCCAAAGGAGACTAAAACAGAGATAGTGACGTTTAGAAAAACAGAAGGTGCTAGGAGATAAAAGCAATTTAAGAGAACACAAACAAGACAAAAATGAAGGGAAAAGGCAAAAGGTTGGGTGAGTTTAAACCTGAAAAAATTCCATTCTAATATAAGAGGACTTTCCCACTGTCAAAGTAAGAAACCAAACCTCACAAACACTTTCTAAATTGTGGCTTTGTGGCACAAATGCAAGACAACACCTATTAATTAAAAGAGTCAGAGAAGGGAGGTGGTGTCAGTGAGGGGATGACCAACATGTTGCACCCATTGGCCTCTCCCTGTGGAGTCCAAATTAGATTTATTAAGATGTATTTTTAGTCTCCACTTACAGCTAATATGACGGCACAAAGCAGAAGGAACTGGAAGAGAAATAAAAGCAACTAACAGTCGGGAGCGTAAATTTTACTGAGAATTCCTGGTATTGCCAGCACTGTGAAGCTGGAAAGTGTGCACAGGAGAGGTAAAAACCATAACAAATCAAACATACAAAGAGTTGATTCTGTGCTGAGGGCAAGGGGCTTGTTCAGGGTGGGGAGCTCTGCTGCTCACAGAGAAGCCCTGTAACCCTCAGCAGCTCGGAGGTTGGTGCTGACTGAAGGTCAGAGGTTGGTTCTTCTGGAGAGCTGAAACAATGGTAGGTCTTATCAGAGTGAGAGCGGAAAGTGCAGCCATGCAACGAAGCTGAGCTGATGACCGGTGGGTCAGTTTTTTAAGTTTGGCCTCAGGGATGTCCTCTGAGAAACACATTATAAGGATACTATCTCTATCTCCTAATAAATTGGGAAACTGACATCCCACACAGATCTGTTTACATTCTCTCTGCTCAGTCCAGCAGTCAGTCCAGAGGATGGAACGTAGCTTAAAGATTGCAACGTGTGTTTGTTGTGTAGCCGTCGCTGCCAACAAACATGCAGAATTTTCCCCACATTCCTGTTATGGAAGGCAGACAAGAAATACAGGCAAGAGTGACAATTTGGCTGGGCTGACTGTACACAGTGAGAGCTCCTGTTGAGCAGTTTCACTATCTATGTGAGCTCCTTTTAGTGGTTAGCCTGTGGTTTTCTCCAGCAGCTCAGAGTCCATCGACAGCATGACTCCTGCAATGTTCGCTCCATCGTTGAATTACTTTCAACAATGGACTGAAATAACAGCGAGAGTCTACCAAAGGGAAAAGAGACGGACAGAGCAGGAGTTTAGGGGATGCAGGTGAGAGCAGAGGGTTAACATGTAAAATGCAAACCACCCAAGCCCTCCACCAGCCTTTTAAGAGATTCCCACAAAATGGCTGCTGTGTGTCACTGCGGCGGTAAGCAGTGGAGCAGCGGGCCTCGAGAATGGTCCCGCTGTGTGCAGAGTGTTTGTGGACTGTGGCTGAGCTGATGGACACGACCCAGGAACAGGCCTGGAATCAATTTAGTGCGTCCAAAAAGTGCCTGTGAATGTAAATAAAGCTCTTGAGCAAACAAACGCTTTTCCGAGAGGCACACACAAACACAGAAAAATGCATCGGCCTACAAAATGAATCAAACGCCAGTGGGCCCCCCTCATGTAGATGAT
Organism: Fowleria isostigma; assembly: GCA_029814645.1. Lineage (NCBI taxonomy): Eukaryota > Metazoa > Chordata > Actinopteri > Kurtiformes > Apogonidae > Fowleria > Fowleria isostigma. The sequence goes on from JAPTGZ010000002.1 coordinate 32,048,037, forward strand.
GAGAACCCAGTGGGCTCTGTGTGCTTGTATCCACAGAAATTAAAACCAGCGCTCTTCTTCCTGCCTTCTGGCTAATCTTAAGGGTTTTATCCCGGGATTGATTTGAGAAGGCTTCATGGCAGAAGACCAACAAGGGTCCAAAAAGAGGCTAACTTCATCCCACTACTCCCCCCCCCACCCCCACCACTGTCTCCACTGTCCTCGTAACTGGGGACATACGGGGAGTTGTGGTCAACTCCAGTAAGAGTGAAACAGGGAGTTAGTGAGTGATTGCAGCTCACGCTAGCCAAGGCTGTTTACACAGATGGTGGCAAGTTTCATTATTTTTGTGAGGGGCGTGGAGGAGGTGGGTAAGGGGGAGGATTGGCTGAATTTACAGAGGGTGTTTATAAGCTCACAGAGGGATGATGGTGGAGAACATTGGGTCAGAACACTTCCAGTGTGTTACACATCATCAGCCATCCGGCTGCTTCCACACCTCATCTACACCAGGGTTTTACTCCAGAAACAAGCATGCCCTTAGAAAAAAAACACAATTTGAAACTAACAGTTAATCATTCAATATATCAACACATTTCAGCTGACTGAGATCTTCAGTCTCTTTTTAGAATTAAATTGTTTGATTTGTGGCTGAGTATGGCAGCAGCATAGACAGAACAGCAACATCTGCTCTTTTTATCTGTTTGCCACTTTTAGCTCTCTCACAAAAATAAATCATTGGCTTGGTGTTTTGTAGCAACATTAAACATCACTAGTTGAAAAACTGTTCTGACAGGGGAATATTTTATTTCCATGCAGAGCAAAATCACAGATATTTTATGTCATTAAACAATAGAATAAATGTAATAAACCACTTTGATGAAGTATGATGTTTTAAGACATGTGTGCACAATCTATCAGTTTATTAGACTATTATGTGTCTCCAACATCCACAAAGATAAAAGATATATTTAAATGTTTGACTTTACATTTCTACATTTTGACTCTGTCTCCTGAATATCACCTTTTCCATTTGTTAATAATTTAGATAAGTAAAGTAGTCCTAATGAGAGCCACTAATAGAAGTACTACTTGGCTTTACTTTGCTTTGTATGAGATCTTTATCCATAGTGAGTACTGTATATTATATGCATTATTATATGGATTATGTATTATATGCAGTAGATCGCAGACAACACAGCAGATTTTGAAGAACCAGTGTGAGAACAAAAAACCTAGTGCTCTGGATGGTTGACACCAGCAAAATGTAATTTAGCCTTTTTAAAAGGGCCTATCTAGAAAAACAATCAATGTTTATGTATAGTTTGAGTATATATTTTTACATTTTCACCACTTAACCTTAGTGTCAGTCACCTCTTCCTAACAGGAAAGGGAAGCTGTTTTTGAAGCTGTGTCTCTTTTCACAGAGCCACCAGACTCCAAAGGTAAAAACAGTAATATTACCTTAAAGAACATGGGAGTTGCTGGTCTTCTACTGACTCAAGTTGCATCTACCATTGATTTAGCACACAAAATAACACAAACTAACCAATTGAGGCAGATTTAGACCAGCAACTCCATTGTTCCTGTGTGAAAGATTTACTGTTATTGTTATAGTCTGGTGGCTTTAAAGAGAGCAATATAACAGTTCTCCTTTGGAATGGGCTGTCTGATGGAAACTGAAACTGAAAAAACAACACACTTAAAGGTGTACACTATATGCATGTTTGTGTGCTTATGTAAAGTTGTGCTGAAATCTGTTTGTGGATACTTTCTAAGCAGTTTTTTAGAGGTTTCAGGCCTGGTTTTATACAAAGGCCTATTATTTGTTTTTGAGTTCTTCAGCACCTCTCTCCTGCGCCTCTTTAGCTCCAACACTGTGCAACATCAGATACTGGTAGCTTAGCAGTTGAGCTTAGTAACCCTCTTACAATCTGACTTGAAAAACTAAACAATCTAACCAAACTAAAGCTCCTTATTGCATCAATGAGGCAAAAATATATGGCTTATTTTAGTGCTGTAACTCCATAGTTCTCCATTTTAAGTGAACTCACCTGTACCTGTTTAAAGCTATATGTTTTGGTGGATTATTTAGTCCTGATGAGGGCTTAGCTTGAGTCCTTATGCTTTTGTGCGACAGTATCATCTGCTCTCCTTCCTGTTCAAAACCATATGAGACTTAGGCCATGTGGGCACCCAGATCCCCCCTACCATCCTCTTCGACCCATCCACCTGCACTCCTTGTTGCACATCTGTATTGTCTGAGCCCGTCTCACGCTAACCTGTGGCACGCGGGCCCTTTACTTGGCAACCACATGTGGAACAAGGTTTAACTAGAAGCACATTCATCATGGCAGTAGCTTAGATAATCAACCCTATGAAACTATATGGAGCTTGAACAAGGGCAAGGTGGATGCATCCAGAGCTGCCAGAGCTAATGTCAACAGTGTCTAGATTATGTCTGCTTTGATGAAGACATGTGGCAAACACCACTGCGGAGCACCGGCGCCATGTAACTCACCTATCAGGTGCCCAGGGTCGGGGGTCACAGCTGCAGTTAATTAACATACCAGGTTTTCATTTTGGTAGCACGTACAGCTGTTAATTTGACCCACATATGGAGTGAAGAATGTTTAGGTTCCCCAGTGTATCAAACTTTAGAGTTATCAAAGGTGTTTTTGTCTCTTTCTGTTCTTTCCCCACATTCTTTCATCACCTTTTACTTGCTCCTTTGTTCCTGCCACAAAATTTGTAGCAGACCCGAAAGGTGAGCCCAGCACAGCCTCTCATCATAAGCTGCATGTTTCACATTACAGGAATATTTCCACTTTGTATTTTGCTAACCCCTGGTGCTGATAAATTGCTCAAGAGCTTCCAGAAGAACAGCCTTCCTTCGGGGTGCTTACAGTGACCGAATGTCTGAGCACCGGATCATAACAAGAGGTCTATTCACATGGTTCATACTGAGCATGGCAAGGTACAGCACATGAGGTCCGTCCAACTCTGCAAGAAAACACACTGGCCTCCCAAACCAAGGCAGAGACCACCAACTGCTGGCTCTCTGGCAGCTGAATGTTTCCAAGCTTTGTCAAAAACCCATTTTTAGAAATTATTTAAAGGAGTAGTTGCTCTAAGAGTCTAAAATAGTCACATATATATAAAGGTTTCAGAACTGAGACGTCAACTGCCTTTATATAAAGTGACATTTGTGGATTAATTTAACATTTTTCCTATGTAATTTATTGTGTATTACTGATTTGAGTCACAAGATATTACCCTGTGGATGGCCAAGTGATTTTCTGGCTGCAGCATGTTAAACCAGACTTCAAAAGTTGAGAAACACATTATTCAGCTCACTGACAATGTTCCACAAGGAGAACTGTGTTTTTAACACTGTAAGCAAAAGCAAATTAGTATATTTGCACTTTTGTGACACTGTTTTCTTGTCTATTTTTGTGGCAGTAAGTGAGTTAAAATGAAGGGATGAGCTAATGAAGAACATGTTTTTTGGGGCAGGTTCCCACAGAGGCTGTACAGTTTGAGACCAGGTGTGTATGAAACCGTGAAAAAGCAGGTGAGGCCCGAACATGAGAAACAGACGTCCTGTATGACATATTACTACACATAAGCTGCTGAACACTTTGTAACATGTTAAAGTTATTTGTCAAAAGGAAGTATTTCTCTCAAATATGTTATTCCCAATTGAGTTTCCTTGTGTATTTTATGTTACTGTATAATCTACACGTTCCAGTCACATTAACGGTGCCCTAAACACATTCAGAGTCAAAGGTCAAACGATTCTTTAACAGTGAATGAAAATATTTGATCATGTGACCATCATCCGCTTCTCACCATGTGTTTCTCCTAATCTCATTGTGTGTTTCTAATTGATTACAGCTGCTAGGGTGGTGATATAAAAGTAATTTAAAACTAACAAATGCCCGTCTTTCAGATAAAATAAAGATGAAAGCTATTACATTGAGTATTTTTCCCCTTTTTCATGACAAATTTAGCTGATAAATGACAGAACCTGAACAACACCAAATCATAAAGGTCAGTGAATGCTCTGCATCACTGGTGCGTAAAGCAGTAACTAGTCTATTGCCTGGCTGTTAGTCTGGCTTTAGAGCAGTGGAGGTGGAGTAGGGGGTAGGGTGGATTGGGGGTGATCCTTGTCCTGGAATAGCTCCCCTGGCCTGGAATGCTCTAGGGAATGCGTGGTGTGGGGTTTGATTGGTCAGAAGGGGAAGTGTATGTGTGTGTTGGGTGAGCATTACTGATTAGCACGTTATGGAATCTGTGCAGAGATGGAGCGTGGACAGATCCATCATTATTCATTATGTGGACATTTGGGAACATCTCTGTGTGGTCCGCAGGTCGGCTGGGAGGGGCTGTGTTGTGTCATGGGGGTGTCTCCGCTTGGCCTCTGTCTTGTCTGCACCTCGCTGTTACGAGTCCTGTCACCTTTTTCTACCAGTCGTCTGTATATGTGTGTGTGCTGCACCGTTCGTCACTCTGCTCCAGGCTTTGTGAAACCAAATCTGCCTCTTCCATCTCGTCTCACCAGAGCACAGACAGGCAGACCATTAGGCCTCATGCTCTGAAGGTTAACCTTTGAACCCTAGTCCCCTGTTTGACCAAAAGGGGCTGGGCGACCATGCTGGGTCAGCATTTTCTTGGGTCATCACAGGCTATCAGTAGCTATCTGTGTATGTGCCAATGAGAAGGGACTCTCCAAGGTCTGCAAACATTGCGGGTTCTTGCACAAACAGACACAAACAGACGTATTTGTGCCTGCAGACATACTCGCACACACATGGTGAGTACACCCGTCAAAAGCACAAACATCCAATCAGGTAATTCACTGGGTAGATAAGGGAAAATTGGAGGGACACTGAGATTGAGATGGAGGTCAGACTGCAAAGGGAGCTTTAATTTCCCACAGTGTCAGCCTTCAAGGCAGTCAGAGGAGACAGTATAATGACTCTGTGTGTCGAAGCAGAACCTTACAGTTCGCTAACAGGAGACTGTAGGAGAGGGCATCAGGCTCTCACGGCCCAGCCTGCTGGAAGTAATGGCCCTGTAGGATTCCTGTGTTAACCCCAGGTTCCTGCTCTCTCTCCTGCCCGGCAAAGTCAAATCTCTGCCACAACATCCCCGACAAGAGGACTACTCCCACTGCCATGTTTGCTCAGCTGCGCTGGCTTTGTGTCGGCGTATCGAACCCCCTTGTTCCTGCTCCCTGCCTGTTTTCTCCCTCTTCCACTGTTTGGTTTCTTTTCGTCGAACAGTTTGTAGCTTCATTTGTTCTTTGTTTGGCTTTCAGAGAGCATGTCTGACGTGTTCCAGGGATTGGCAGCGAGGAGGTCAAGAGGTCGTGGTGAGGCGGCTACCTGAGGAAGTCTCATGTCTCCTGCTGCATAGTGTCACGGTGGTGTCAACATGTACAGTACTCATGTAAACACGTCTCTGCTGTGCTTGTGTTTGGACTGTGATTGCTGTGACTCAGTGCAGAAGAAGCCAAACCTATTCATATAGTCACCGGTTTTAAAGTAAATACCTCCAATTTGGTTAGCAGGCTTACACACAAACAACTTAATAGCTTTTTTGCCCACTGCCTGTCTTATAAATGCAATTTAAAGCAATTTAAAGTTATCAATGTAGATGCTGCGCCTCATTTGAAACCACACAAGCTGCAGTTAAATTAAATTTGGAGATCCAGCTTGAATATTTGTGTCGAACCTGCAAAGATGCGCAACCGTTTGCGTCTCGGTGGTGGCCCCAGCCCTGACATCCCACTGCACTCATCTTCATCATCGCAGTCGCCGCTCCCAAATCCCTCCTCTCCCTCATCGCTCCACCCGTCTGCTCCACCTCCACGTGACCGAACTCTCCAGCGCTTCTCAGACACGGTCACAAGCCGCAGCAACTGTGGGACAAACAGGAAGAGGTTAAAGGTAATGACGTTAAAATAAAATGCACCCCTCCCTCAGCTTCGTTGTGAATCACGCTGTGGCCAGATTGTGCCTGTGCATTAATCGTTTAAAAAAGCTGTGAAAATAAATAAGAGGCTGTCCCTTGATCTGAATCTCCACTGTTATTATGACAGTGTAAGGGAAATTCCAGACAAAAACTTGGTATGATCTAAAAGTGCCAGTATTTACCAAACTCTAATTATACTCACCAGGCAGGAAAACAGTTTTGTTATCTGTGCCAGTTTTGTTATTTTTGTCCAAACGTGATTCATTCAAAGGCTTGCGGCTGTGCCTCCATGTAATTTACTGGTAGAAAAAGAAACAGTGGGGCAAGTCGACCGGTCTGATTGTGTTGTTACTGGCAAACATTATTGTCTTGAGTGGTTGTCTCAGGGCAACAGGGATACAATAATACCACATATACACTCAGCCCCAATGGACATCATGGCTACAATCTAAAAATGAGAAAGTAGGATGACAGATGAAGACAAATTGATGCTCATGATTTTAAGAGCTGACATTCTTGTAATAACCACAGAGCTCTAATTTAGTCAGTGAAGGTGGATTTTTTTATGAGAAGTATTATTTGAAATATAATCTGAAGTGATCTGAAGGAACCTTGGCCTTTAGCCCGTCGATGTGGTTGTTGTTCAACTCCCATATTTTCACGAGTGATTTACAGAAGCTCATAATGCGTTGTGCAACACATACCAGATGTGTTTATTGAGAGCTGTGGTAATCTAATCAACCAATAAATAATACAGACACATCCAGAAACCATAAATCGACTTCCTGAGAAATCTGTGGATTTTGCTTGACCAAATGTGAAAGCGGGCGACAGCGTACATATTTTAAAGTAGAACATGACAAAATGAGAAAAATAAGGAAAACTATTTTTTTTCTTGAACAGCAACAGTGAAATTCAGTTTAAATCATTCAATTAAAATACGACTATAACAATGAGATTTAGGGAGATGTGAAATGGAATAGCCTGGCACGTTATACGGCCACAAACACAAAGTAAATAACATTATAATGCGTTTCCATTGAGTGATAAGGTATGGGTCAGAACAGTACGGTACGGTTTGGAATAGTAAGGTGTATCCAGATGAACGTTTCCACTGCCAACCATACCCTCACTTGGTAGGCAGGGTTTTAGGTCAAACACCAAGCTTGACGTCACACCAGTGTGACGACAATAAAGACAACACAACTAACAACAAAAATGGACATCCAGAGGTACGGAGTGATGTTTGTCTGTCACCCAATCAATGGGAACACTCACAAACGTCATATCTGATTAGACCCGAAGGGGAAAACAAACTGGTCTCTGCCATTAGCCATAATACCAAAGTGTTGTGTGTGCCTGATCGTACCACAAATAAACAAAAAAAATCATCAATTAATGTTTTACATTTTACCAAATAATAAAATATAACCACAAAGGAAGGTAGAATGGCTTCAAGCTATCAGAAGAGAGGATGTGTATGTCTGCAGTCAGCACTTCATTTAGGTCAGTTTAATGTAATATGAACCATGTCCAAACAATCATAGACTATGTCAGAGGGAACACGAATATTAGATTAATTATTTAAATGCTGGTGAACTTTGTACTACATTTAAAATTTGTGCATATTTTCTCTCAACATGTACAAAAAAAGTACACATTCAGAACTAAGTAGAAGTACAGATACTTGTGTAAAAAAGTCTGGTAAAAGTAGAAGTATTGATTGAAGTTCTTTACGGAGTACGGTATATGTAGAAAGAAAAAAGTGGTCACTGAAATGTACTCCAAGTACAAAATAAAACATAGCCCTCGGAAAGACATTTCTATTTCCTGTTTCTTTGCAAAGCCAAATGACCCTTCATGTCATATTGGACTAACAACAATTAGATGATTGGTCAATTTATTGCCAACTTTCATCAGAATCAGTCACCAACTGTTTTGGTGTTTATTTTATATTTAATATATCATTTTGAGTCATTTTTAAGAGAGAAAAACAACTTGTTAGTGTTAGCAAAACAAGTTTAAATTCCATGTTTTTACAGTATAGTGGATGGGGCAAGAATTGTTTTCCCCTTCAAGTTTCCCCGCCCCCAACTGTGACATCATTGCCAACTATATCTATGCACCTCCATGAGAAAGGTAACAAGAAATGTTATGGTATGGGTCACTTAGGCCTCTTTTAAAGTGAAAACACACAAAATACCATACTGTACCAAACCAAACCAAACCAAACCAAACCAAACCAAACCATCAGTGGGTTAGAAATATACCTTTATATATATTTTGGTCTGACTCTCCCATCAACAAAACAAAATCTTACACAAAAAAATGAATGCAACTCTAGAAATAAATGTAATAAATGTCATATTGCATAAGCTTATTGAAACAATGGCACAGTGAATGCATGCTGCCATCAAAGATAAAGGCTGATTTATTACTATTATTTGTTTTTGCCAGTTTCTGTATAATACAGCAATAGGTTTTCAAAGCCGTCCGATATCTAAAACTAACAAAAGACATCAACAAAAAACAACATACACCATAAGTTAAACCTATAACTTACACCTAATGTAATATAAATTCCTAAACTGCCAAATGGCCTCATGAGATTTGTTCCATTGGTCTAAATGTTACTTAAAGAACAATATAAAAATTGCTAGATATAACTGGAAATAAAAGTGCATTTCAGGTGGATCTCAGGTCGAGTAAAAATGAAGAGGCTTGTCTTCTATCCGAGGGTAAAAAACATGTGAGCGGGCTTGGAGTCAGCCTCTCTGACCATCTCTGAGTCTCCACAACATCACACATGATTGAGAGCCCTGCCAAGGTAACAGATGTGCTAAATTCCAACCGCCTGCCCTCGGAGCCTCCTTTCATCTCGCCGCTCCGCCTCCTTGTTTGTTTTTTATTGATTTCCTTCCTATCTGCATACGTCAGCATGCATGTTTTGTTGTTGCTTTTGGTTGTTTTGGCTGTCTATGGGAGAAAATTGAGTTCATATGGGCTTTGTCTCAGGTCAGCTGCAGCGTCTGCCTGGGATCAGACTGTTTGTGTATGTGTGTATCTGTATCTGTGTGTGTGTGTGTGTGTGTGTGTGTGTGTGTGTTAGAGACAGAGCGGAGGTATAAAACCCAGAGTTAATCACAGA
>JAPTGZ010000002.1:32057245-32074404 GCA_029814645.1 Fowleria isostigma
TGTGTGTGTGTGTGTGTGTGTGTGTGTGTGTGTGTTAGAGACAGAGCGGAGGTATAAAACCCAGAGTTAATCACAGAATTACGTCAGTCAGAAGATAAACAAGCCTGTTCCTTTCCCTGCATATATAAGCAAGTCGATCTGGGTTTTACAAGTGACATAAACTCTAAATTTTAGAGCGGGAACACACATCACCTTGTTCCCCGCACAGCCGCTCAACAAACCCTCATTCATTTCTCAACATTGAGGCCATAGACGACTGATGACCACAACATTTCTAAAAGCCTGGTCACTTAGACCAAGGGATGGACAAACAGTGCCTCACAGACAGGACAGCTGACCCCAAGGAACATTTTCACTTCTTTTTGAGGGCGTCTGGTGGAGCGCCACCTGCTGAGACCAGAGGCCCTCAGGTGTCACACTTCAGTCCCAGAATCCCACTGTCCCCGGTGATGAATGGAGGGTTAATGTACTGAACCGTTTGGTTACAGATACAACCATGTTTGTCTGCATTTGCTGGAGTCCGCCACAGATTTACTGAGGTCTTGAAATTCCTTCTCATGGTCTGTATCCTGGCAACTTGGTCAGACTTTGGGAGGGGAGGGGCGCCTCGCAAACCAATTAAAAGCCAAACAAACACTTGTAAAGCACAGAGAGCAAGATGTGGTTCAGGGTATTTTCGAACAAAACCTAAAAAAAGGTATAAGGAGAGGGGGGGAAACACTGACAGCAACTGCTGTGTCCATGATTAAAGCTCAGTCTGTGTGCACCGGCCAGCCTACACACCGACTGTCCTCACCATAGAAGCACATTTCACATGTAGAAACATGTTCACTGTGATATTTTCTCTGTATCTTAAACCCTCAGAGAGCAGTTTTTGGGTCACCTGACTTTCCTATACTCCCAGTAGTCAGCATCAAGTACCATCGATCATTCGATTCAGGAAAACCTCAAACTGGTTCATTTAATGTCCCAATTTTACACTTGGTTTGTTTGAGAATGGAGGAATTAAACAGGGAAAAAATCAGTCATTTGAGACTTTTACTCTGAACTCAGAACTTTTAGGAAGTTAGTTTGATTAAGTTAGTTAATTTGGAAAATTGTACTTGAACGTTTTAGTTTCCAAAAGATTTTTTTTCAACATCAATACTTTCAGAAACTTATAACCAGTTATTGGCACAAAAGAAGTAACTGTGGATTTCCATGATGAACCAGCACTGCAGCATGTATGAACATATCACTAGTGTTGGGCAGTAGCGTCACTAGTAACTTATTACAATTCTCAGTAGCTTGGCGGTAACATCACTATTTCCTGAATTAAGTAACGCTTTAGTAACTTAACTCTTATTGATCAAGTAGTGGGGTGACAACCACACCAGCTATTTTTATATGGCTGAACACAGTGGAGAAGCAGTCTGTGGTCTAGATAAATGTAATGATATAATCCACAACACATGCACTCATGATTGTTCGGAACAGGGGCACACCTGCTGTCTGCATGGGAGTCTGGTCTCATTATAAACCAGGCATTTCACCTGGAGTGGGTGTGGTTTACTGGAACGTCTCCGTGCTGATTCATGGAAGCGCCGTGTCCACCTCTGGACCCCAGAGCAAAATTCGACAGATGGAGCTTTTCCCCACGTCCCCCTGCTGTAACGTTGCTAGTGGTACTGTTAGAGGACAGTGAATACAAGATGGACCAGATGCGTTATGCGAGGATGAGTTTCATGGCGGAGGTGGAAGCAAGACCTGAACACCTGTGAGATGACAGAGTTCACTTCACTATAGAGAGAGAGAGATGGTGTTGTGTAGAACATCTGATGGTTGTTGGCTGAGGGGTATGGAGGTTGATCCCTCTTTTCAGAGTCACCAAACCCACAGTAAAGAGTATTATAGCTGGTTCCATCTCTGTTTCTCTGGTTCAAGGCTGTGACACAAACACTACGTCACCAGTTCATCAGTGATGGTCCCTAGAGAAGTGGAGATACTCTCAATTGTTGTATTATTATTAAGTACTCCAGAAAAACACCCTGTTTTATAAACAGTGACATGTCAGACTACTCTAATTAGTTAATCCATAAATCCATTAGTAGTATTTGCTCATTATTATAGTATAGCATAGAATAAAAGCTTTAGTGTCATTGTATTAACTACAACAAATTATCATTGTATTACTGTATTAACTACAACAAGCTACAATAAAACTTTATTTAGCAGCATATTCTCCTCTTGCAGCAGCTACTATATATGTATATATGTATAATGTGTGTGTGTGTGTGTGTGTGTACATATATGTATATTGATAGATAGACACTCACACACACTCACATTATCATTTATCATCATAAAATTATCATGACTTGATCAGGTTATAAGGTTCAGTTTGTAGGTTTCACTGATCATATAAGCAGCTGTGTGAATGTAAATGACTTCAACATAAAGCAAATATAATGTTTCAGTTATTTTTTTAATAAATAAATTTAAATAAATTACTTAAATGTGGTTGAAAATGCATCCTTGTTTATATTTCTCCTTAATTAAATAATTCTCTTTCACACATCAAAACCAATCAACCAATCCAATTTAAACATGTAGTTTCTTATTTTTATCACCATGTTAAGTTGGCGAAAAGTAGCTTCACATGTAATGCGCTACTTCTGTGGTGTTTGCGTAACATAGCTTGCTACATTTGACTGGGTGGTAGCTTTTGAGTAGTAAAGCGTCATTCATGGCAGAGTAACTGGTAGCTTAGCTCACTACATTTTCCAAGTTGCTGGCCCAACACTGCATATCACATATCGTTAGCCTCATAGCGTAACTGCCTGAGTCACATTTTTGGCCAAATTGTGATATCTGTGTAACTTTAATCTTCTAAGACTGCTGACTCGTTTTTGTAGAAATCCCAGTTTGGCCAAAAATATGACTTGCAATTACACTATGAGGCTAACGATACGCAGCATTGCTGAAAAGCTTACAAACTCCACTTTATCTGACTTTATAAAGTGTGGGTTCTAATATCTATTAAATAAGCTGAACCCATTTTTCAGTAACAAATAATATAGATAAAGATTATTTGATGTTGACAAATATTCAAGAACAATGAATATTCCAAAAACAGAAAATCAGAAGGCCATTCTTTAACACTGAATATCCACATGTGGGATCATACTTGTTTCCAAAGCTCTGCATACATGTATATATGTTGAACATACAGTTCAATCACTCTGTTTTCTTCAATTTGTTGTCCATTTTAATGCCTGGTATAACCAAAGGTACATTTGTTTTGGATCCATATAATGATAACAATAATAGTTTGTAAGAGTTTAATTTAACGGCTGATATCTAGCCATTTCCTATGGTTTTCTTGATAATAACCAAAATCACACAAGTTCTTGAGATCAATACCTATAGCATTGTACTGACAAAAACAGTGCTTTTAGGAATTCCATTTTTTTGTTTTCTGTCTGTTTTAGTCACATGATACACACAGGGGTTAGTACTTGATTACATAACCATTGTTTTTGATTACTTTTGATGGTCTACTAATTTTTTCTGCAACTATAGGTTGCATATATTAAGTTCATCCACTCTATGTGTAACAAGCAGTGTTAGAAAATATGAGAAACAGAAAGGAAGTAACGGCCAAGTAACACAATCCAATGATCCATGAGATGAACAGATTTAAGATGCACGCACTTACAAATCCAAGTGTTGCTTCAATTTTCTTGTGTTTTAAGTTAAAAAATAAAATTGTCCCACATACTGATGCCATGTCTTTACTCTCATTCTTTCTTTTTGCTAGCTTTATTTTATAATATTCAGCCTATTACTGTTGTATTAGGGACTGAAGGTAGTTGTTAAAGGAAAGCCTGGAAGGCCTTTCGGAGCCCTTCCAGTATTTAAGGACTAATGTGAACTTTGAAACAGTTCCCATACATACAATTATAAATTCCACATTATTCAACCCATCTGCTGGGGATCTGTCATATAACAGGCCTGGTCTTGTAGGCTGATGTTGGAAGAATCACAGCTGCATAAGAGAGTGTCACTTTTTGGATTTCGGTTAGTCGTACACATGAGGGAAGTTAGAACAAGAACATACCAGCAATAAATAGCAGCAGATGAGCGCACAAAGCAGAATGAGTTTTTGGGAAATTCAAAAACAAATCAGCTGCATAATCATAGCAGCGACCGGAGCGCAGAACCGTGCCCTTCTCCACGGGGGGGAGGCAGGGCAGTACCTCTTTCTGAGGTTCTGTGGCAGGACGCTGTGGCTGCTGCCAACTGGCTGACTGCCTCTGCCACGGCCGCTGTGGCGGGGAGGGGTGGGATATATATTTGTGTCGAAAGTGACGCTGCGCTCTTGGCAAGGCTGAGCCACAGCGTGATCTGTCAAGAGCCTCCAGATTTACCACAAGAGGGAGAAACCTCAAGTCGCTCTGGGCTGGAATCTCCTCCAATTAAAAAAAAAAACCCAAAGCAAAAGGAAGCAGGGAGGAAACAAATAAAAGAGACATTTTTTTGGAGAAATGTTGAGTATGTTTTTAATTAACAGAGGAAATCTGGCGCTCTCGCTGCTCTCTTCTCTCTTCTCTGTGAGCTGCATCAGGAGCTGGCTTCGACAGACAGCTGGACACATAGAACATGTAATCAGCGCAGCTAGGCATCCCACAGCCCACAGGGTTCACCTCCCCTTAACACAAAAGCACAAGTCACACCAAGGAAACATGGGCTCAAAGGCTGCACACAAAGCCCAAACATGTGGCGGATTGCTCAATGCAGGCCAGCCCAGACAGAGACACAGAAACCACAAGTCTGTCACAGCCTCCCACACATGACATGAACTCCACACAGGGTCACTGTTCGACACGACAGCTGCAGCTGAGCTCAGCCACCGGGTGACCTGCACCGATAGGAATCAACCTGCGCTCCCTGATCATCAGTATGATATGAGCTGGCAACACAACCCATCTGGAACCTCAGCTGAAAAGGACAAAATCAGAGAAGGAATGAAGAAAATGTAGAATCTCAGAATCAAAATTGTTTAACGGATGAGTCATGTTAGCAGAGAAAAAAGCAAGAGGATGACGAATGAAGACAGAAAGTGAGCAGAAAAGAAGGAGGCCGTTGTCAGTGTGTGACTGGGATCATGTCTTGGGTTATGTCCTCCTTTCCACGCAGAGGAGGACGTGTCTGGACAAGCTGCTCATGACTCGGCCCAGACGGAATCTGCTGCTCCAAATGTTTCTATCAATGCCTCAACACATCTTGTCTACAAATCTAATCTACAGAACTTAAGGCTTAAGTTCCCAAACAGACTACTGCTCGCTATACACTTCTGCCGTCTCATGTTTATGGTTTCAGTGATTGCTTCAAACGCACGCAGCCGTCACGTGCTGTTTTTAGTGTAACATAGTGATGAAAACTGCTGACCTGATTTTTGGCATTCCAACAGCCGAGACAGGAGAGTAGAAGTACACATCCAGTAGTTTGTTGCTATACTGCTATTTGTACTTCACTTCACATACACACTTAAACATCTGACTTACTACATTTTCACACTAAAGTCAATACTTTCTATTACTTGCATCCAACATCTGACTCTTGTTTAAAACACCCATTTTCACTGCTCTGCCTTTCAGAGTGCACTTAATGTATCTTTTTATTATATATGTGTGTAGCTTTTGTGTGTGTTTAAATGCCAATAGTGTGCATAAAGCTTTTAAGCAGTGTACAGTGTATGTATTTAATTGTTCTCATGCTTGTTTTTTTATGGTGTGAAGCACTTAGTGCCGTCTGCCTCGAGAAGTGTGATGTCACTACAGATACTAATAATATTGTTTCTTCCTACACTTTCAGAACAGGCTCATTACTTTGATTTTAATGCCTACGTTGTGAATTCCTAATGCCATAAATGCAATAAGGGCAATAAAATTAAATATTTAATAGCTCATGAGGGGAATTATTGAGTATTATGATTTTCCATCAGTGTGCACCTTCACAACATCAAGATGACTTTCAGCATAAATGGATGAAACAATAACTTACTGGAAAAATTATCCTTTGATCAATCCTTCATCACCCACATCATATTTCACAAGATGGAGATGACTTAACAGCATAATAAGATGAAAATTAATAAAAGTTGTAATGATAACACCACATACCCAGTAAAAAAAAAAAAAAAATGTAGTGTCAATATTTCAAAATCGAAATATTTGAACCTGGATAGAGTTAAAATAGAGGGTGAGTAAACCAGCTCTACCAGTAGAGTCAAAAGTCACTGTAAAGTTCTGCACAGATGCAGTGTAAAATTCAACTCTACAGGGTGATGATTAGAGCCAATCTGCTGCATTGCATTGTAGGTACAGGACATTTTATTTATTGTGTTCTGTTTTATGTACAAGGGTTCAAGGGGGTTTTGTGTTAACATTTATTTAGGTTAATGTGTCTGTTTTACAATGTTTATTGGCCCTTTTATGTTTATTTTTTTTAAATAAATGTGACACCATTAGTTCCTGTAGATAGAACAATGTCTTACCTAATTGTTACAGTGAAGTCATCATAGCATTACCTATGAGGAGGCCTTTGCTCTTTCTAAGTAAAAACATTTCCTGAGGTCACTGAATCCCATAGAGCACATTTTCTGCCTTCAAATTGTAACAGAAATAGAATTAACTTATCAATACCTTGCCAAGTGCTACCTTTAGAAATTTCTGAAAATCATCTCACAACCCCCACTTTGGGAACCCCTGCAATTCTATCTGTTTCAATATTAACAGAGGGTGAAAACTGATAAAGAAAATAATACTGTAGACAAATAAATATTAACACATTACAGAGGCACATTTAAACTAAATTTAGAGTAAAAACATCTCTATAAAGTGTAATCATATTATTTTATTAAATACATATTATATTGAGTAGCATTAACTCTGAAAATTTGACACTGGCCATAGAGTAAATTTTACTCTAATACTGAGTGGGACCAAATGTTATCTTAAACAAAGTTAAATTTAACTCTCTAAGAGTTAAATTGGCACTCTGTTTTTTACTGTGTAGAGGATATTATTTGAGATTTGGTTGTTTTTGCACAGAAACTGACAGTATAAATAGGCGTCACAGGAGATACATTTTCCTTTTATACATTTCTTTTCATTTTTCACTCTCAGCAGTTTGCACTTCACCTTGAGCTAGAAACTGTGTACATTGCTTCTTTTGTTAGAGGGTGACTAAAGTGCATAATTATTAGATGTTCTCACAAGAGTCTATAACATATTTCTGTTTAATCACAATTTGGTGAAATTATCTGCACAGCTTTTATTTGAGGGGAATCCAGAAGTGGGCAGATCAAAAATGTTTTCAGTAATCCGTTGTTACAGCTATGACAAATACAGTATCTCACATCACAGCAATTAAGTTGGTGGGTCAAACTTAAGCAGCAAAAACTTCAAAAAACCTCAAATAAACTAGAATTATCCTTTAAATTTGATAGCAACAAAGAAGCTAGGTCAACAATAAATGACTTTTTATAGTCTTGCATGGGACAAAAAAACTGTAAAAACCAGAATTTGACTAATTGGCTCCCTTTAGCGTATTATTACAGCAGAGCAACAGCTCATACCCTGGGGTCAATATGTTAGACAAATCAAACACTTGACTTTTCAGCAAAGACTATGTTTTCTTGATAAAAGAAGGAAATTAACTTTCCTTCCACCTAATCCCCCCATGCACAGTATAATCTGCAGCCTTTGTATCAAGTTTACAGCCATGCAATTTGGACCACAGAGCTGGGAGAGAAAAGCAGTGATGAATGGATGAATGAGAAACACCAATGGAGGCAACAGAGGGAGAAGGGGAGAGAGAGACAGACAGACAGAGGGATGACAAGAGGCAGTTTCCACAGAGTGACTCATGGAAACCTCCTTAACACACTGACAGGCAGAGCGGCGTAGGGGCGACACAGCCCGCCCTGCAGTCCCACCCGTTCTCCTCCACTCATTACTCAACTTTTATTAAATCTGAAATGTAAAGAGGAGGGGGATCTCTGCTCTCTCTCTCTCTCTCTCTCTCTTTCTCTCATTCTTCTCTGTGTTTCTTCTTTCCCCTCTTGTCTTCCTCTATCTGCCCGTGGTCGAGTATGTCACGCAACAGGAGCCCAGCCTCAGACAGTTAATGCAGACAAGATTAATTTCCTGATGTTAATTCCAGTTGGAACCAAACATACAGACGGAGGAAAAAAAAAACACACACACAAAAAAAATACAGGCTCTCCAGTTGTGTGTTAAACTGGGCGTGTGTCCACTCCACCTTTCTGACTAAGCCCATAAGGCTATTTCCAGATTTTCCCAGTTTGGACTAAAACCTGAAGAGATGTTCAGCTTCTCTGGCAGGACCTTCTGGTGGATTATCTTTAGAAGATACTAAATCCTTGACATACATTTAAAATATAACAAAAAAGTTGTTGCCAATTCATCTTTGGAGAGAATACAACACACTGCCGTCTCTGTTTATTCAATTCAGATCAAGGTGGAGAACGAAGACAAAGGGTTAATTCCCCCTAGTATTAAATATATATGGTATGACAACAATTTCCAGTCTTTTTGGAGGCTAACCAAATGAAAATCTTGACTTATGTCTGTGAATGTGGCCGATTGTCTGCATGTGGTTTAATAGTTTAAAAAGTCCCATTCCTGCACAGGCCGCTGGTTGCTAAATCAGATTACACCCTTCAGACAATCTCTTTTTGTCTGCTGTTCGTCTGCTTTACACGTTATCGCCGTGGTTCCCAGAGTCATGTGTTGCTAAGATACCCTCGAATTTGACATCAGCAGACTGTCCCTGCAGGTCCCATGATCACACCTATCGGGGACCAGGGAACACTCGGTAGGGTAAGTGGATAAATAGAGGGTGGAGTGGTCTGTGCTTACACAGGGTTTAGAGGGTTGTAGGGCTACAACCAGCTGTACTGCTACTGGCTAGTGTAGCATGTGGCTAACAGAAGCAGAGGTTAGACAGAGTGACTGAACTAGCTGTCCAGAGGTAGCAACAATACACACTTTCATTGCTCAAACAGAAGTACCAAATAACAATGTACTGATTCAACCTACTTTACTTTACTTGAGAAAAAGGGGAAAAAATACAGGCTCTGAAATGTCCTCAACATAGAAAAGTATAAAGTAGGCCTTTGGAGGACATATCTATCAGCTGTTTCTGTGCAAAACTAAAATCCCATTAATGTACTGAGAAAACATCCTACTTAAAATCTCATAATATTATGAATATTATCCATTCAAATGAAATAGAAAATAATGTATTAAAAACAATGAACATTCACTTTGCTCAAAAGTTTTAACTGTTGGCAACAAAGTTTGAAACATTATGATTCTTTTTCTCTGCAGTTCTGTCTTTATTTTATTAAAAAAAAAAAAATTCTTGAGGTAAATGTTATGCACAAATGGATGCATTGATGGATTCTCTTGTTTTTCTTATTGTTCCTCTTATTGTTTTGACTCATCCTTTTTTTGAAATCAGTCTTGTTTATGAACAACAAATTATTTCCCTCAAAAGCATTAAAGCATGAAATCAAAGTGACATGTTTTGTCAAAATACACAATATAATAAATAAGCTACTCCAGTAAAGTACACATAGCATACTAGGAAAGCTTATATGAAGTTTGCGTTGGTCTGTTAACCCAGACACTTGTCTTGCTAGAGCTACGATATCAGCCTGTACACGGACACGTAATTTTAGTGTAAAAAATGTAAAATTATAAGAAAATGTTTACATTTAAAAATATTTGTTGTTTTCTCAAAAATGCAGATAATCTAAACATATGAATAAGAAATAAGTGCTATATTTTATACCAGCTACTACATGTTATGTGTCTTTGTAGATCCACTGTGATCTGTAAGTTTTAATACACATGAATAAATGATAAACTGAGACATAATATTGTTGAAATTGTACTTATTTTTTTAATACAAACTTTGAGGTTGTTTATGGTAGTTTGTGTTGTGTATGTGTGTGTACGATGTACACATTTTCATAATGTACTTGAACTTTTTTTTTTTTTTTCTGTATTTTGTGCAAGATCATATTGGTCTGAACGTGACCCCAGAACTAAAAGTTTGACTCCCCTGTTCTAAATTGCAGCAGAAGAAAGGATTAAGGAATAAGAAGGAATAAGATTACATTATTCCTGTTATTTTTCATGTAGGTGTTTTTATACAGGTGAAATGTTATCAGGATTATGCATTTATCTGATTTAATAGGAATCAGGAGATTATGTAATGATACGAGAGGCCTAGCTTAAATAAAAGGGAGTTCATGCAGACACTGAATTTATTATTACTAAAGCAGAAGGTATGCAGTCCCGGCAGGATGAAAAGGCAGGGGGCATGTGAGGGGATGATAAAGTTAGGGAGTGCTAATGACAGCTCTACAGAGGAGCCCCAACTCTGCTGTGCCCCCCTCTGCAAAAGCACCGCTGCCCCGAACAAAAGGCAGAGGAGGAACAGAGGAGGGTCTGACCCTCACAGGGAGACCCTCTGATGACCTAGCAGAGACAGGAAACAGGAAGTGTGACCTCTGACCTCTGCAGAGGGGGGGATCCTGTTACACAGCAACACGTGACTGTGCCCAATGACAACAAGTCCAGGATGTGTGGATCAAATGAGAAACGGTGGCAGGAAGACTCAGCTGTTCATATCTCGTCTGCCTGACAGCTTCTTTTAAAATACAAATAATGTTGAACTACAAATATGAAAAACACACACACACATCCAAACGCAGGTCAAAAATACGGTGTGCTGGAGTCCATCGTTTGTGCAGTGGGGTTTTTATAAGCCGGCTGTGTGATAATTACACCCAGTGGGGTGGTATTGGTGTGGGAGTAAAGGGGGAGGAGTGGGTACAGAGAGAGAGAGAGCAGCGACCCTGACTTGGGCCTCAGGGATGAAGGGGGTGTAGGGGAAGGGAAAGGAGGTCCAAGGAAGGAGGGGAAAGGTGGAGGTATGGAGGTAAGAAGGAATGGGTGGCAGTAGTGGAAGGAATGGTTGGGCCTCATTAGCAGGCAGACTAATTGGAAGGAAAAGGGCCCTCACATGCTCTGTCTGACCTCCCAGCCAGCAGGGGTTATAGAGGGGTGTGTGAGTGTGTGCACCAAGAGAGGAGGAGGGGTGGTATCTGGTCGGATTCCTAAAGTTAAGGAACCATAACTCCTCATAACTCCTAAAATCCTAAACTTACCATGAATTCAGAGGGCTCTGGAAAATGAAAGGATAACATGCGTGTGGTGCTCTAACAGGAATATACGGACTCTGCCTCCACAAACGCCCTGCAGCTCCTCAGAGGTTTACACCAGGTGTCACACTTCATTTAAAGAACCCTCATGGCTTATCCTCGCTCACAAATATAGCGGCATAACAGCCTTCCTTTCCTCCTCCGCTTCCAGAGTTGTACTTCACACAGACATAAAACCAGGAGGGCGAGAGGACGAAGGCCCTGAGGGGGTATATTAAATAACGCTTCAAAAACCTTCAGTAAATAACATCAAACAGAAGTCAGCCTCTTTGACTGGAGCAAGCATAATGGCTAGGTTAGTAAGTGTAAGTTTACAAAACAGCAGGCTTAGTCTGACACCCACGGTGTCTATTAAACTGATTGTAAGCACACCCTGTAGGAAAAGGCCACCGCATGCTGGCCTTGTCATGAAGCAGCTTCCATTTTATCTATGCTGTATTTATGATGCACATTGTGTCTGTCTGTATTTATCAAAGTGTATTTGGGGCTCTGCTTTATTTTACAGCCACTTGTGCGCTTACATGTCATTGGTATAAATGAGGTGGGGATGCTCCTTGCCAACTACTGTATGCGTGTGCAAGATTAACTGCTGCAAGCAAACGTTCTGTGTGTGCTCAGTAAAAACTGTCCATCCTTTAAGTATGTGTGTGAGTTATATATTTAAGAGTGTGTTCGTTAGAAGTGTGCACGAGGTGTTGAGCACAAGCTGCCCAGGCTCTGGTGGCTCGGAGGAAGTGAGACTGCGTGATGGAATTTGTGGCGCTTGGGATCTGGTTTATTTTCCACCCTGGATTCCTGTCCTACCTGCAGGATTTTCCCAGGTTCTGGCTTCAATTAGGCTGGGAAGCTGCAAGTAGAGGGCTTTAGATGAAGGGGAAGGAGGAGGGGGCTGGAAGAGAGAAGGGCGACAGAGCTGGAGTCTGTCACACACAACTCAGCACAGCTGGGAAGAAAGGCAGCGAACAAGGAGAGATAGAAGAAGATGGAAGCCTGATACATTTGTAAATGTGCTCAATCAAATCTTTGACCTGCAATATAAAGATGTTTCTAATCCTTTAAATGACAGAATAATTTCAACCATAGACTAAGATGGAATAATTGTATTTTGCCCAAAGGTATTCAGAAAAAGACCTTCACAAAGATGTCTTTCACATCTGTGGTGCTGCCAATGTATCTCTCCAAATAGTGTCATAAAGTCGAGAAGCCTGTCAGAATAATCCCAGGAGGTCTGACCCGTTAAATGGCAAACTCATCTGACAAATGAGTGGGAAATGCTATGTAATCAAAGACCAATCACATAATTGCTCTATTTTGCCACTAGCTCAACCATCTCCTGTGAGATTAGTTGTTCAGTGGAGAAACCTGATACTCTGGGAAGTTAAACAGATGTTCAGAAAAACAAACTCATCTCCACAGAACAAGGACGCATCATCAAAATGATGTGTTCTATTTTGGAGCGCTAACTCTGGCTACGCGTCGACAGGCAGGAACTCACACGGCCAGCTTTCCCAAAACTGAGGCGATAAGCAACTGTCATGGTTGCAGTAAATTCCTCATGTATAAAAGGGTGGAACATCCACCTCTGGTATCACTGCATATCAACAACTCCATGTCACAGTGAAAGAGAGGATGCTGATGCTCATCTTCAGCATCAGCTACTGCCTATACAGAGCACAACACACAGACAGGACCGCACGCAGGAATTTGAACACTGTGTAAGCAAGCGCAAAAATGTCCGCGGCTCCTCGCAGTCCTGTAATGTTTAAAGATTCCAAGTCAAGAAGCAATAACTGAAGGAGAAGCCATTTCTCTTCATCCATTTATAGTGCACAGTTCACTTTAAACTTGGCCTCAGCTCAGTTATGACATCAGCTGCTTTAGGCGTGAGAAAACGTTGTTTTATAAGCTGAGGCGAACAGCTCTTAGATTTTTTTTCCTTTGGTGTTTAGTTTAGCTTCACAGAGGCACAAAGGCCTGGGTCTCCCTGCCAGACTGTCTCTGTATCTGCTGATACTCTGATCAACACTGACAACGTGAGAAATGACACATTTCCTGCTGCATAGTTGCATTTTACAGCGCCATCGTCACGAAGCACTTAGGAGTGGAGGAATGAAACATCAGGGGGATTAAAGTTGGAAGGAAGTGGATTCTTTGGAGGGGTCCCAGGTTCCCCTTCACTGTAGCCCCTATACTTTATGACACAGCCTCGTAGACTGTGGGCTGGAGCTGATTCGTGGTTAGAAACTGGGTCAGTACGAGCTGGAAGAACCATTGATTGTATCCACAGTTTCAGCCAAAAGGAGAATAATGTTCATTCAAATGGAAAACGTGTGCAGGATAAAAGAGCCGTATAGGACTTGTAAAGACCAGAATGCAAGTCACCCATGTCCCAAATGAAGATGTGAACGCACACTAAATTTAATAACCTATGCACTGTTTGGTCTGCAGCTCTGAGCATGTTGCACACAACCGTACAGGGACATCATGAAACTGAAATACTGCCGATTTTTAATCAGAATGGCAGTCTGCTGGTCTATGTCCAGGAACATTACACATACGAGCTCATTGTTGGCGTGTCCTCATGCACACCACATACAAACACGGCATGTGTAAGTAATTATCTGCGAGTTGTTGCCTACTATCTCATATCAGATGGTTAATTAGTCCATTTGCTTTTAGCCCTGCATCACCCAGGGCTGGTGGTCTTTCAACTGGCAGGGAGGCGGAGACCTTGTAAAACTGCTTTTAACTATACAACATCACTTTCTCCAGTGCCTTCAGAGGTTGTTTACAACACGTCTGCTCAGAGAAGCTTAGACCATGAAACACTGTGTATAGTCAGTAAACATTTAGCAGGATTATAAAGGATATTTAAAGTTGGGTCAAACCTGACATCAGCGGTTTGTGTTGGCGGATGTTCTTACATGTTCTTGTTTGTTAATTCGGATACACAAATGCGACACACAATAACAGGGACAGTTTACAATATGATGAAATAAGATATAAAACAACATGAATTGTGGCCTCAAAAGTTGCCATAAACTAAGTGATCACTGGGGCAATAAAACTGAATATTATAAACATCACAAAGGGGGAATTTATTACAGGGTTGTTGTATTATATTGCATCGTGTTGTTTTGTGCCAGTATAGCGATGATTTGCAATAAAAATATTTGTGTAATTTGATTTCTGAAAAATCTGAAAAAATACTGCTATGAGTCATAAAGTGTTTTATTGCACATGAAATATGCAATCAAGTGCAGTGAGCCTTTTGTCAGATGTTAATCCAGCCCATTGAAGTCGAGATCTAAAGGGAAGTCTGAGTTCAAGCAGAAGTGTGCTGCGCTCTGTTGTATGGTCATCAGATATGGGATTAAACGCTCCCATGCCAATAGTCAATCTGCATAAATATCAGGCATTTATATAAAGACAATCCAAACCCCAGGAATGTCCACATGTACTGCACCACGTCATCAATGTGACATAGAGGCCAGTAGCGTTGGGTTAGCGAGAACATCTGATCGCATGGAGACGCAGAGCGAGGAGAAGTGAATCTGTAACACAATCAGCTCAGTCATTTCACCAAACTGCATTTTCGAGCAAAATCTCATCAAAAGCCGATCAGGAACCCGATCCACATGGTAAACAGTGCACGCTGCAGCCGCTCTGCTTGTTATCATACTGGTAACAACGTTTATCCCTGTCACAGCAGGAAGTTTGAAAAAAGCCATTGTTTTGTCTTGTGTTTCTACATTACAGCACATTTGTGCTTTTTCGCAAACTTTTAGTTTTATTTTTCTAATTGTTTTTATTTTTTTCTTTTAATCTTGATCTTAGGTTTTATAATTTATAATGTCATAGTCACAAAAGTCATTAGTTAAATTATTGACTGTAAACAGACTGATTATTGGATCATATTCACATTTTCACTATTAACTGTAGCAGTATTTTTTTTAATATAAAAAAAATAAATAAACTGGTCTCGAACAACATCGTAAATGCAGAATTTTCTGGGTACACATCATAAGTACTAGCCAATTAGAACAGAAAATAGGAACTTATTTAATTACTATTCAATGATCTAATAACCTGACAAATATTGTTGAAATATTGAACTGTACTTAATTGTGACAGCTTGAAATCTTTCCAGCATCTTAGTGTTTTGTTTTTTTTTTGTTTTCAAATATATTGTGTATTGACTCCAAACATCAGTTACTGGTCTCCATAAAAAGCTAATCCATTTTAAAAAGGCAACTTGTGCATCCCACAGTTTTGCTGTGCAGAGTGTGGATAGTCATTTCATTTCTATTTTTTTCCGTTTAATCTAAAATGCGTGTCCAGTTTGCTCCATCTTGCCTTATCTGACTTCTTCAAGACAGCGAGCGCTGCCCTGTTTCCAGCTCTCTGCACACATTGTTGTATATGTGACTGACAGAAACATTATGGCCAAACCTACTAAATAAGACTCCAGCTGTGATAAACTGGAATTATCCTTTAAGTCGGCCTAAATCCGTAATCTCCCAGTAAAACAGGCCTTATGAGACATATTTAGGATGAATCATGAGTGGGTGAAATAGGAATGGCAGGGGGTAAAAGAAAGTCTTCTCACTTGCAGCAGGACTGCATGAGGTAATACAGCAAAAGTAATTGAGGAAATTACAGCGCCTGAATCCACCAGCGCTCTGTATTTTTTCTCGGGGGTCTCTGGTTGTCAGAGGGGGGAGTGTTGAACATCCACAGTTGCTCCTTAGATCTCCCAGGTTGTTTAAACAGGAGAGAAGGATTGTAATACACCAAGACAGGCCTTCAACACTCAGAGGTTCGCTTACAGACAAAGACACGCACATAAACGCACTAGAGGAAGGCGCGTGTTTGTGTAGGAGGTCAGACCGACGTGTCGACATCTACAAATGCAAGGAACCAGGAAACACAGACAGATCCGTGGGCTGATACATCAACCGACAGAGGCTGACTTTGAGCCTACACACGAGCATCTCTCACTCAGACAGCCCACTCCAAAAGACGGTTTCCATGGTGACAGAAGCAGCGACCAAAAAAAAAAAAAAAAAATTTTTTTAAATTTTGAAAATACGGGGCTCTGGCCTTGATGACAGCTGGGGCTTACTGCAGCTGAAGCTAAAATCCTGACAGTCACAACAACCTCCAGCACCTGCAGAGTGTCCTCCACTGTTAACAAAAGGAATGGAGGAGGTTTTTGGGGGCGGCACAGATGACACAAAGTCAAAAAGCCTCAGATGTACAAAGTATTCCAAAGTTTGCAGCCCTGTTTACGGTTTCAACGTCACCTTGAACACAAGGTCCCAGTGGATTTCATCTCAAGCTCACCACGAATATCAACACTTTTAGTCTTTGTCCTGTGCTGATCCTCAGAAAAGGGCAGAATGCACATAAATTAAAAGGTTAGCCCGTGATTTCACATGGAAATTACAAATGGTGTATCTTAAGTAACAGCTGCGTGGTGTTAGAAGATAAAACCCCTATCTCCTGCATGTCTGAAGTATTAAAAATGTGTTTTTCTCACACATTTCTGGTGTTCAAAACATAATACACCTTCTTAACAGGGAAGAGGGTCCTTTGGAATTGTCCTTGGCATTATAAAAATTCACAGTACTGTACACAGTGGGGTGCTAATATTTACTTCTACTTTTCCAGCCATTTGCATTTTTTTTTTTACTCTCAAAACAGTTTTTACACATAAAACTTAACTGATGTACCACTATTTGAAGCTGTTTCTCAAAATGACACTATCAATAAAAAAAAAATGCTCATAAGATTTACTCTAGTGATTCTAAACTGTAAAAGTCATTTTTCAATACTTGATAGTGTCTAAGCAATT
>JAPTGZ010000002.1:32089324-32105939 GCA_029814645.1 Fowleria isostigma
CTCAAAATATTATGACTTTATTCTTGCAATATTACAACTTTATTCTCGTAATATTATGACTTTATTCTCAAAATATTACAACTTTAATCTCATAGTGACAAGGAATTTGTTTTTTTATGTGGCCCTGATACGCCGTCGTACTTGTGTGTAACTCTGCATAGTGAATGGTGATACATTTTGCTGGTAGATTCAAGCCACAACAATTAGAATATGTCTTTTTTTCTCCAATTCGTGCAGTCGTAATTTATCCATAAAAGTCTTAAACATCAAATTGTGAGTATTAAGTTTACAAGGACCCGTGTTTTGTCCTCTTGAGAGAACCAAGCCCCTACAAGAAGCTGTAGAAACGAATTTACAGCCCCATAAAGTAATAAATACCCTGACCACACACAAAGGCCTGATCGGGACAGATGGCTGATTTCTTCGGCACCAGGCGTTTACTAATACCCAGCATCCCTGTCTAGTCATCTCCACGAACACACCCCTGTCGTGTACTTGGAGGAAATCACACACACATATGCGCACACACACCCATTGTCTATACCATCCCTCCACATCTTCCTCTCGTGTAATTCTCCTCTTTCTGCTGTGCTTCGCCTGGAGCCAGCCGGTGCTCCCACAGGCCATGATTAATGTGATTGGAGCAGCGTTCCTCTTTTTGTTTGTGCGTTCGCAGGAAGCTGTAGGGGAGTTGTGGCACAAGGGAGAAACTGATTCAGCGGCATGGTCCCTCCGCCGCCTCCACCTCCCCACCCGTCGATTGTTTCTAGATTCTTCAAGGAAGGGGCTCATTAGTGGGGTATTAATATCACCCAGGGCTGGACTAACACAACCAACAGGAGAGTCTGCAGATAAAGCCTGCCTCAGCGTGAGAGCTCTGAAATATCTGCACACTTTTATCTGCACTGAGCAGCCTGCCTCACTGAGAGAGAGAGGTGCTGACGGCCAGTTAATACAACACACACACACTCACAGACACACACCGAGCACACAGTCCACATGTCCATGAGCCTGCACACCTGCTTCTCTGGTTCCATGCGGCGCTCAGCTTGTGCAAACACGGTGTAAAGATAAACTCCAAACAAATTAATGGAAATGCACATGAATTCTGACACTGTCGTATGTGTCCGGCCTCCGTCATTCATCTTCATCACAGCTGGTGTCAATAAGTGATCTGTTATAAAACAAAAAAGACGATACTGTCAGCGGAGTCACGGCTGCGAGAATGTCCCGGATAGGAGAATATTTGTAGAGTAATGTTTATGTTCGAGAGGAGTCGAGGCTCAGGAGAGAAACTGAGTCAGCACTCCACCCTCCTCTTCCTCCTCCTCCTTCACCTCCCACTCCTCCTGCATTGTTGTCCCCGGCACAAGAACTGATTTCTGGCGAGACGCACACATTACAGGCATCGTATTTCAGCAGTAGTCGATTCCCTTTCGAAGTCTCCAAGTAAAAAGGAAAATCAGAGAGGGGTGGGGGATCTCACTATGGGTCAAAAGTAAAGAAATATGAGACAGCTGTTATGTATCCTCAGATAGATACTGCTGTCTAGGCTGAGAGGCAGGGATTACAATAGTCTGATGTGGTGCATTTTACAGCGTTATTAATAGAGTCAGCTGGAAGTGAAGTCTATAACGAAGGGTGAGTGTGACTGTAGACCACTGGATCAAAGCTAGTTAAACCACTAACACACACATACACATGCACACACACACACAAACACACACACACGGTCTCCAAATCTGTAAATCTCACTAATCAGTTCAGCTCACTGCGCCTGTTTAGTAAATCCACCAGTTCAAAAAAATCTCATTATGAGATATGACAGCAAATCAGTTTGGGAAAAGAAATCTAATTTTTGATATAAAACACAAACTCTGATTCCAAAAAAAAAGGCGGCGACTGAAACCTCAAACACGTATTGAAAGTGACTGAACAGATTCCATTAGAGTCAAATCTGAAATGACACGTGAGTTGTTTGCACGTCAAGATTAGTGACGAAAGAAAAATGCATTTTACACTTTTCCATCATAGCTCCTGAAGCGTTCAGAACCGAGAGAAGCTATTATACTGTACCATGATGCCTTTTTGAGTTTGTAGACACTGTGAGGCAGACATAACAACACAGTGTTTTGGGTTTTTTTTTTTTTTTTGTTATGGAGCAGAAAACGTGATGGATGTGATAAATGCCCCGAGTAGGTGCATGAAAGGGAAAGCTGCCTACATTTGAAGAATATTAAACACTTAGCGCAAAGGAGTGTAACATATTAATGTGTAAAAGAGGCTTATAAACAAATAGGCTGTAATTATAGCTATTTAGTGAAGTACTTCATTTTGCATTTTTAATCTGGAATGATGTTTTAGTCTTTTTAGGAGCAAAATTCATCACTCAAAAGTCAACATTTAAAAACATTCTAAAAATATTTTGTTATGCTGCTGTATAAATGTAAATGTTGAATAGAGTTATTACTGGTCTACAATTTTCTTTTTACAAATTATCTGCTTCTGAGATTAAATGTGCTAAATCTTACATACTTTAATAAGATTATTGGAAAACAAATGTCTTAAGTGCCATTTTTAATATATGATAACACGTTAGTATATATTAGTTTATGTACACATATATTAGTTTATGTATATTTATACATCTCCCATTCTAAAAACCATTTCAAACTCATTTCTTCCAGAGGCCACATTCAGCCCAGTTGGATCTCCAGTGAACAGTAAATAGCATCATAACCTATAAATGATGACACATTTTCTCTTTGTTTTAGTGTATTAAAAAAAAACCCATTAAATTATAAAAATATTTACATTTACAAACTATCCTTCACAAAAAACATGTGAATAATTTGTAAAAACTTAAATTTGTAAGAAGAAAAACTGCGGTTTTAACAATATTATGCCTCATCTTATCATTTATACATGTGCATTACAACCAGTGTACATAAACATTTGGTAAGAGGTAGAATACTGTTAAAAATTAAAAGTTTGGAGCTAAAATAAGAACAATTTCTCATTCAGTTTTTCATTTTCCCAGGTCATCTTTCTTCTTGGTAGTTCTCGGTTCAACTGGACTAGTTTTGTTTCAAAAGAGCAAAACTACTAAAGTTGAACCTAGAAAAATGGAGTTGTCACATTTATAGGTTATTATGCTATTATTTTACTTTAGATCATATTTGACTGAATGTGAAACCTGAACTAAAATGAGTTTGACACTCTTGATTGTTAATATCTTCAGTGTAGTGTAATTTTAGCACTTTGAAAATTCATCCTGTGGACCGGATTGGACCTTTTAGCGGGCTGGTTTTGGCCTCCAGGCGGCATATTTGAGACCCTTGCTGTAAAGTGAATGTATCGAACAATGTTTTGAAATAGATCTAGTAGCACTGAGACAAGTAAGAAATGCATCTAGCTTTATCAGTGAGTCAACTTTAGTTAAGTTTCACTACTTTTTATTCTGGCGGCATTTTAGTTATTTTATTTACAGTGTTATGATCAGTTGTCAACTGTTTCAATTCAAATAGCTGTAGTTAAAATACCAAACAAAAAAAAAAAAGCACATTGGGCCTTTAATACACAGCAGTTTATCTTCAATTATTTAAATTAAACACAGAATTAAATAAATAATGACTCAGATGAAATGGTGCGGTGTTGTTAAAGCATGATTTATTGCTTGTTTAAAAGCATCAGTGGGTTTAACAGCTTCAAGACTTGAGTTGGATTCTTATGTCTACACTAGCCTACATGTCTGAGTGGATTAATAAGTAATAAAAATGCAGCTGAGATTTAATTAGCGCTCTTGTTTTCTCGGCAAAGCAACAGTTTGCATGTGATTTGATGCGCTTCAGCTATTTTTGTGCACAAAGGCAAGACAACAAAAAAGACAGATGAGAAAATAAAAAACAAGGGTGGTAATGACAAAGAGAAACACACGCACAAAGAGATACGTGATATTAGACTTTGTCGAGCGTGTACCGACAAGACTCCTGTTGTCCAGGTCATGTCTGTTGTAATCTTGGTCAGATCCATCATACTTCTGTCTCAACCTATTTCCTGTCTTGGTTTTCAGCCGAGGGGTCGCAGGGTGATGGATGTCTCCTCCACACTCTCCTGTCCTGCTCCCCCCCTTGGGCTTGCACTTCACACTCTCCCTTTCGCTCTCCTCCCTTCTTCTCCCCCTCTCTTTGTCGCCGTTTCTCTCTTCTCTTTCTCCTCAGTAACCGGTAAAAATAGAGCTTCATAAATCATGCATCTTCTCAGCGTGTAAGAAGGAGAGGAGAAAGAAATGAGGGTTGGTGAAAGAGAGAGGGATGTTAAGGATGAGATGTGTAGACGGAGGAGGATGACATCAAACTCCAGGAGAGGGGTGGGAAGTTGACAGGGGAAAGGATTGGAGCTGCAGGGCTCTTGGCTGCCCTCTCTGTCTCTCTCTGAACATTGGCTGATTCACATTGGACTCGCACCAGATGGAGGAAATGAATGTTAACATGCCGAGGGAGCCGACTGGAGGACGATGAGTGGACATCTCAGCAGCAGAGTGCACGTTTCAAGTCCGTGTCCGTCCTCACACCTTAAAGACTCTTTTACAGAGACCGAGTCGATCCGTCTGTCGCCCTCGGTAACAGGGGTCTGCGCTCCTACTCGAGGGGAGGTTAAGTGAGAGATGTCGACTGCAGCTGATGCTCTGACAATCACGCCAAGCCGCAAAACTAGATTCAGCTTCACCATGGTAGAAAACATTAAAGTATTATTTACATCTACATGCACACATCTCAAAGGCAAGAAGCAGAGTGGGGTTTTTTACACATTTCTAGTCCACAATCGGACAGCTTTGTCACAACGGCAGGCCTTTGTTAGTTCCAAGAACTCACAGTTAAACACTTGTATGGAGAAAAGTCTTCTATAATGTAAAAAAAAAAAAAAATCAGTGTGTCTGCATCTGGTGTCTGTGTATATATCTATCTATCGATCGATAGATATAAATATGTTAGGGCTGAGCAGGTTAATGCGTTATTAATATGTTAATGCATTAATTTAATAATGCCGACAATTATTTTATCGCCGTTAATGGAATTTTATTTTATTTTGAAAGTCTGTTGCTCTCGTGCTGTGAATACACGAGGGCAAACCATGATAATGGACTCTGAGGGTGAATTATTTTTTTTAACAGCTTTTAGGTTTTATATTTAATATTAATATTTCAGTTGAGATTTATAAGAATGTCTTTAACTACTACTATGTAAATGTAATACTGCTATTAAAAAGCACATTTTTTCTTTAATAATTTTTTCCACGATTGTACGCAGATGATACATACATTTACAGGTGATATTTACGGATATAGTATGTGGATATGAATATGTGCGTAGGATGGTCAGGTAATAGTTCAGACTAGGAAGATATGATTTTAGGGGATTATCTTAACCCATAAAGACCCAAAGCAATTTGCTGACCTTAACCGTTTAACACCTGTTGATCCAATAATCCTATCAATAATGTAATTGTGCAAAATATAGTTTGTCATCTTTTCATTGTCATCAGATATCAATCAATCAATCAATCAATCCATCAATCAATCAAACTTTATTTGTATAGCACTTGTATTAGATGTAACACAAAGTGCTTCACATCAAACCCCCCACTGTCCCACAATTCCAAGTAAGAATAAAATAAAAGCAGTAGAGTAAAACAATGTTAAAAAGTAAGAGTTCAACTAAAAGCTGGACTAAAAAGATAGAATTTAAGTTTACTTTAAAAATATGGTCACTTGCTCCACAGTTTAGGACCATAAAAGCTGAATGAGGCTTCGTCAGGAGTTTTTGTGTGGACTCTAGGAGCAGTTCAAAGATTAGTACCTGAGGGTCCGAGAGGGCACATACATTAAAAGCAGATCATATAAATAAATAGGGCTGAGACCATTAAGAGTTTTATAAACCAATAAAAGCACTTTAAAATTAACCCTGAAGCTAACAGGGAGCCAGTACAGAGACTTGAGCACTGGGCTGATATGTTCTTTCTGGTCCTTGTCAGCAGCCAGGCTGCCAAGTTCTGGAGTAGCTGCAGAGGAGCAAGGTTTTTTTTTTTACACAGACCAGAAAGGAGAGCGTTACAGTAATTGATACAACTAGTGATAAAAGCATGCATCAAAGTCTCTGCACTGGCTTGAGAAAGAAATGGTCTTACTCTGGCAATGTTTTTTAAATGATACAAACCAGTTTTGGTGACAGACCTAATGTGTGGCTCAAAGCTAAGCTTACAATCAAATAAAACACCCAGACTTTTAACCTTATCGGAAGAGTTCATTGAGTGAGTTTGGAGCTTAGCTTTGAGCCTCTCTCTCTGAGCCTAAGGACCAACAATTAAAACCTCAGTGTTGCCCTGGTTGAGCTGGAGGAAGTTTGCTGCCATCCAGGACTTAATATCTGAAATACACTTTAAAAGGGTGTCAGCTGGGCTAAGGAGACATAGCAATATAGATGTGACTCATTTGGACATTCAGAGGCTCCGTAGTGAATATGAAAACACCGTCATCTTCTACAACATTGATTCATCTGTAAAACCCATGGAGTTGGATCAATGACAGTGGATGGACACCCTTGTTTTTATGTTCAGTTATTGATATCTTTGCTGAAAAAGTCACTTTTTCTTCAGTTTTCTTTGTTTTTGATATAACAACCCTCAACTTTCATCTGAGCTTTAATAAACATCTACATGATCAGTAAATATAGGATTTTACCAGATTTTAACTGAAAAAAAAAGCTAAATAAACCATGTATAATGTTATAGTAAATGCTGATAAATTACTTAATACAGGTTAAATAGAAAGAAAAATACATTTGAGACTGCCACAAAAGTAGCACTGGGTCTTTATGGATTAATTTGCTTTAATGTGATCTGCTGTTCAGACAAATTGCACAGATTCTACCATTAAACAAATATACAGTATTGTTAAACCTTTCCTTCACTGCTTATATTCCGTTTAAATGGCATAAGTACTTTTGTGATTACTGTATGGGCTACTGTTAATGTTGCTAATACTGTCTGTGTAGTTGTCACTATTCAGTCTATAGCATAAATATGTTTGTTGTATGTAAGTTAATACTTCCTGTTACTTGTGTTTCCAAATGAAATATGTTCTTACTTTCTAATCTTTCACATTACAAGTGGTGAGATATAAAATCCAAATAATTATGCGTTAAATAGGATAAAGCGGGTTCAGAAAATGAATGAATGAATGAATGAATAAATATCCATTCTTCTTTTTTGAAGACTGTCTAATATATCAATGCTCTCAGTTTCATTATTAACTCAAGTTTAACTTTATTGTTACACATGGAGAATGTACAACCAAGTATTTTATGGGTCCTTGAACTAGTGCTGAAATAAAATCTGAAACATGAACATTGTAATAATAGTTTAAAAAAGAGAGCTCATCAATTGTAGACTAAATGTTAAAATAATCCATCAGTGGTTTCTCAAACCATACAAATCTTCTAGTTTTTAACATTTTAAAAAAAAAATT
Source organism: Fowleria isostigma (assembly GCA_029814645.1). Taxonomy (NCBI): domain Eukaryota; kingdom Metazoa; phylum Chordata; class Actinopteri; order Kurtiformes; family Apogonidae; genus Fowleria; species Fowleria isostigma. The sequence goes on from JAPTGZ010000002.1 coordinate 32,096,850, forward strand.
CTCTTAGTCTGGTTGAACATAAGCCAGGAATTCACTCTCTTGTGGAACATACGTAGAAAAAATCTGATTTTTCAGTGTGGATCAGGTAGTGACAGTAGTGATTTTTTGGCGTCCGTAGTTCAACTCTGAAGCCAAAACATTGTGATCTGTCCTTGTTGGTTGGCTGCAGTAGGTGGTAACTTCCAAATGCAAAGTCAAAGTATACATTCAATAATATTCCCCAAAAGGTGATTTTTGCCTTTTTAGGTAGATTTCATGAGGTAGATATGTCCTCAAATTGTTTTCTTTCTGATAAATTTGTTATTAAACAGTTCCATGATGTTATCCCTCTGACACATGGGAAGAAACCAATCACACTGATCAGATCTATTAATACAGTTCTTTATGTACATATTAATTCAAATCTGTACACAATAAAAGTGTTTAGTTTGTCCGCTGTGAGCTGTAGAAGTTTGTGTAACATGTCTTATTCTTTTTAATGGAATAATAATTGAAGTAGTCTGTAATCTGCCTGTCTGGACTCTGTATTTTGTCTAATTCACACAGACACTTTGGTAAAGCATTGGTGCAAAATATTAAGTTAGGGTTTAAAAATATTTTTAGTTTAATATCAGACGCTTGCAGGATAAATTAGGGCCCTGCAGTCTTGGTAATTAATAGGAACCACTGCTGCTGTCAGAGATGTTTGTACGGGAAAAAAAGAGGACTTCTGTTTACTTTATAGAAGAGCGTATTTATTTCACTTTTCCTTTGGCTGTTGTCAAAATATTGCAATAATACTGGTCTAAAATTATGCAAAAATGTAGAGTCCTTAGTCAAACAACAACAACAATATTAAAATGCCATCACACCACAGGGTAGGTTCAGGAAAATATATACTTTGGTTGTATCTTGCTTACATTGAACAGAAGGTGGAAAAAAACCATGTTCTACCTCAAAAAACCATCATATGATCTTATGTGTGTAAATGAATATTTATATTTGTATGAAAATCAGTGGAATGTATGTGTAGATGGAAGATATTAGTTTGGATGTCAGTATTATTCTACCTTTTGTCATGTTTTATTCTTTTTGATGCTCTGGTAAACCCATACTTTCCATTTTTCATTCCATTTTTTCTCTCTCCTGTCTTACACTATTCTTCACTTGCCTCAAATTTACATAAAGATGTCAGTTTTAATAACATTTACCTAATGTTTGTCACTCCGCCTAGCTTGTAGTTCATTATTTTATTGTGAATTCATCTTTTCCTTCAGTCAGAAAATGGTAACTTGCGGTTATGATGGTAATGGAACAAGAAAGTCTTAATAAAATCACTCCTCTCAAAGTTTAAAGCAAAATGTGATGTTATAGAGATGCAAATTAAGGCACAGCTGTGAAACAAAAGGCCAGGGTTTGGATTTCATCTCTTGGCTGATCTTCTCTTACCTTACTCAAGTACTATATTTTTCGGACTATAAGTCGCACTTTTTTTTATGGTTTGGCTGGTCCTGCAACTTAAACTCAGGTGTGACGTATTTATATGAAAATGTATAATTTCACATGTTCTTAAATGTTATTTCACACTGACCGACATCAACAAGGAGTAAACATTATCTACCACCAGAGGGTGCTCTAGGCTTGTGACAGCTACCGGTATCTGCTTCACTGGTTTGTTCTTGGTGGTTTCAGCTCTTCTTTGTTGGTATTGTAGCATTTTTTTTCTGCGGATCTCACCCAAAGGGCTATTCACTGTCGTGTAACCAACCCTCCCTCTACAAATGTGCATGGCAAAAAATAGTGATTGTGCACTGGGGCGCAGCGGAATGGGAAACTTTATCCAGTCATTGAAGTTTCAGACATTTGTTTTGACTTCACGGAGGAGGTCACGGAACCGGAGTTGCTCTTTAGCTCTGTGGCTAATGACATAGCAATGCTATGCTAGTGGCTGCAGACAGCCTCAGCTAATTTTGTTAGTTCGAAGGGTCTGTGTCAGATTTCGGAATGATGTTGTGTTTTTGTATCTCTGCTACAAAGTCCATGGCATTTTTATTTATCCATTTGGGGATAAATGAAGACATCTATTTATCCATTTAAGAACTAATCGGCAAACAAACATCAACAGCCCTCACCAGCCACATTAGCATTAGCACGCTATCATTCTGGGGCTAACATTTACTGTACAATAATCACACGTCTCACCTCAACACCAGGTAAAAAAAGATTCAACTGACTTAATTTAGTGTCTAGTAATAAAAACACAGTTCCAAGGCAGACAAAAGATCTAATAAACTGAACAAACATACACCTATGGGACAAACTGCTGAATTAATGTAACGATATGCATAGTGAGTATGCTAACGTCTCTGCTAGCCAACAAGCATCCAGGCATTGTTGATAAAATCAGTTCATAAATGTGTAAACACTGTTACAACCAATAGCATCATCAATAACACTATAACACATTATTATAACATACTGTTCAAGAGGAAATATCTGTTTTTGGTCTCAGATTTTGTAAAATAAATTTCCCCCAAAATAATGCAGCATATAGTCCAGTGTGACTTATATATGTTTTTTTCTTCTTCATGATGCATTTTTTGACTGGTGTGACTTATAGTTCAAAAAATGCAGTAATTTTAATTGCTTAAGGCAGATCAGAAATAACATCACACTACAGCCTGAGATACTCATGTATTTAATAAAGGCACCAGAAAACCTGTTTTCTCTACATAATAAATCTTTACTACATATATAATCAGTGATTTTCCAAAGTGATTTTCACTCAAACAAAACTACAACCTTTCCCGAAGAAAACTGTCTTTTGGTTGTTGAGGACTGTGTTTTATTCCTCAAGTTCATTCGGTCTAAACGTCCTACAGCTTGTTGGTTATTTGAGGTGAAGTAATCAGGTATTGACTCCTGTGGGTTCGTGTCCCATAATACCTCAGCGAGACAAAATTAGCCATCAGGGAAATGATGCCTCTGTCCCTTCAGTGACACCGCTGAGAAAGGAGTGTCTCTGCAAGATTACATTCAGACACACATGACCTTGTCACAGAGCTAAACAAAACAGTGCCATAGCAGCCTTTAATCCTATAGACTGGAACCAGAGTCAGAGCCGTAAACACACTGGAAAGTCATTTGCGCCCACTAGTGCCGCAGTCCTAAATAAACCCATACAGGATTTCTTTCATTTTGGATAAGGATCTCTCACAGTCACAGCAAGGAGGAAAGAAAACGAGAGCGAGAGAGAGGGAAAGATTTCCACCGTGTCAGCAATTCATGGATGTAGCCACGCCTTCATGTTGCAGAGCAAGTGAGGTCAACCTGCGTGTTAATAAATGATGGGTTCTGAGTGGAAACCTGGTCACCGCTGGGATTTAGGGTGTGAGAGTGAAAAGTTCAGCAGATATAACAAGCAAAAGCACATCTAGCACTGTAACTCTGAAAAAAGGGCCTTCATATTTCATGAGCGCTTCTCCCTGACTTCACATGTGGGCTACGAACAAATCTGACGGTTTGATCGCAGCTGAAACCACACATACACACACACACATAACGGGTCAACTGCTGCTGCTGGAAGCATCTGTCTGACTGCCTGAAGGAAAACAACAAATCTACTCTGAGTATCCGATCCTATAATCCAGTTTAAAGCTTAGTTTTAATATAAACCATACCGCCATTCTACTAGAGATCTTTTTATGTCTGTTTATTAAAGTGAAGACATTACGCATATGACTTATCCTCAAAAGCAAGCATATCCTCATTAAATAGGGAAATCCTCAAGCCTAAAATCGACTTTGTTGTGATGTGATAAGGCTAGGTATTGGGCTGTTTACATGTAAATGTATGCACACTTAATGATATCAACGTTACTGCTTTCCTTAGAAAACCTGGGGCATTAAATGACACTAACAAGTTTCTCTCTCAAAACTCTACAAAAACACCACTACTTGGGTGATCAGAATTCAATCTTTTAGCTCCAATGTTCATTAAATCTCAGGGATTTGCACAGTTGTGAATAGAAACTTTGCCGCCTAAGACAAAAAGCACTTGAGGCAGTTTGTCTTGGATCTGTGAAGCCTGTAAGACCTTGTTGGTGAATGCAGACGGTAAACATTTTAATGCACCTTAATTCCTCTGTTTACCTTAGAACCGTCGAAGCAGAGGTGAGGCTGCTCTGATTATTTTCCTCAGACTTGAAATCCTGTCTCAATGTATTATAAACCACCACGCTGTGTTCTGGTCCAGGTTCTTCAAATTTGCTGGAAAGTAATTGTCTGTCTTCCACATTCCTAATTTTTTTGGTGCTATTTTCAGTCTGAAATCCATTCAACAAGTACAGACAGGTGAAAATTAAAGGGAAAAAAAAGACATGAAGTGTATTAATGAGGTGTTGGGCACCTCAGAAAAGCTTCATTGGAATTGATTCTACATGTCTGTGAACTCTGCTAGAGGGAGAAGAACTATTCTTCTAAAACATATTCACCTCATTTGGTGTTTTAATGATAGTGGTAGAGAATACAATTTAAATGCTCCCACCTTGTGCGATTTTTGGCCGTCTCAGATGAAAGTTAGCAATTTTGAGAGAATTGTTGCATAATCTTTGATCTTGGCCCTAAATCGATGGTCCTACGTCGCACTGTGAGACACTGCTGCTGCGACCTATGTCCACGAACTGACCGATAGAAATGCAGTATAAAATGACATACTGATCAGCGCAACACTGAAAGTAAGAAACCATAACAGTAAATGTTAACGTTAAGTACTAGCAGATGCTAACAAGAACTTATTTCAAGCTCTCTTTACAAAATTGCCATCCCAAGATGGCCTCTCTGTCTGAGCCATGACCAAATTCTCCTCCTCCTTTTTCTGGAGTTATTGTTGGCACAAGAGCGTGTGTTCCATAACTTCATATTTTTGTTTTTAATGGATGTATTGTGAATGCTGATAATGTTTCATTCTTGCGCATTCATGTCGACTCACATACGTCGTAGGCTGTGATTCAGCTTACATTTTCACTGTACAATCTCCACACAGCATCCCACAATGTGCACACAGCAAACTCCACATTGTACCCAAATTCATGTTGTACACTGTGGCTTGCTGTGAATGTATAAGATTGTTAAAAGAGCAAAGTGTGTGAGAGCCTTCACATGTCAGTCCAAAACCTCAAGGTTGCTTAGCTGAGTTGAGATACAGTAAATACGAAGACCATTCAGTGACCATTAGTTCCATATAGACTGGAGCATGGCCATCCCTTAAGACACCACCCCCATATATTCTTTCATATTGGAGAAAAAACCCACCAACATCTGGCTTTTGTCTTCAGTGTGAAAGCGTACAATCAGCATTCATTCCAAATGACTCTGCAAAAGTCATTTATCAGCTCCAGCAGTGATATTTTTCCTCCCCTTTTCTAGTGCAACGCTATAGCTCATGGCAGATAATTAGCCAAGCAGGAACATTATTTATTGTTTTTTTTAAGTGAGGAAAAACATGTAAAGGCTATTTTGTTCTTTGTGCAAGATGCAACACAGGCAGGGCATTGAGGTGAGACAACAGCTCCCGGTTGGAGTCTGATCTGAATATCAGTGTGAAGGGAGTTAAAGGTTCAGTGTGTGATATTTAGTGAAATCTGGAGGTGGTAGTGGGGGCAGGCTGCACCTCATCGTGAACGATGGTGGCCATTAAAAATGCAAAAGGTCCTTGTGAAAAGTTAACCTGTTATTCCCAGGGCCATGTGTGTCCAGTCTGAATCATTTCAATGTAGCAAAAAATAATGGATTAGGTGATGCCAGAAGCTTAGTTCATATAGAACTAGATTATGATCTGAAAACAGCAAAGATAAGTCATAATTTCTGACTCCTTCATTCATTTTTGCTCTTCTTTGTCTTGTTCAGTGAAATAATACTTTTACTGTTAGATCCGCTTAGTGTTAAGTTAGCACTGCAAAGTTTGTTGCATTGGCCTGTTCTGTTAAAATATTCATGACATACAATGGTCTCAGACAGTTAGATATTAGATATGTTGTTTTAGACATTTGCCCATTTAAGTGCTTGTTGTTTGGATTGTGTTCTCTTGTCCAACAATTGGTTTTGATGAGCTATTAGCTGCTTTCTGGTTAAGTCACTGTCTCTCAACCTTTTTTTGAACAAATGCCCACTAACGACATCAGAAGCCTCCTGCCGCCCCGTTTATCCCCGGAAAAACATTGGGAAAGGGGGTGGGGTGGAGTGTACATTATTCTGTGAGTAATGCGACGGACCTGTCATGGAGGATGTGGTGGGGTATGTAGCTCAGTAGGTAAAGCCCCCCTTATCTCATCATTGTCCACCTGGCGACCCCGAAAACAAATTTGCGGTGGGGGGTGGGGGGGTTTGTGTCTGTACCCTCTGTTATACATCAGACACAGGCTCCTTACACTGGGGGGGGGGATGTATACAACAGTAACTGTAACAGTAACTAATTATAGTAACCATTTGTGCCTGAGCACCCTCCTCTCAGCTTTTTCGTTCCAAATACCCCCCTGAACATATCCAAACCTGTCACCCCCATTATTGAGAAACACTGGGTTGAGTGGATATATAGAATGTATATGTTGGTACAAGCGTCACATTTCGTTACCATGGCAATGCTGTAAATGCTAAAGTTGAAACACAAGGATGCAACTTTGAGGAGTCTGAAATTAAACAAACATGAACAAAAACATGATTCATATTTTCAGGCTGTTATAAGTAAAAATAACTCTGATTGTTACATTATACTTCTACAAGCGGATCTCCTTAAATGTATGTTCATTTTACACATATGGACATTCAGGATGTAAACATGACAGTAGTGCAGTGACCTTACCAGGGCAGTGAGGCGGCTGCGGGCGTTCACAGCGTGTTTTAGAGACAGTTTGATCATAGAAGGAAGTCTGAGAACCACAGCCTCCATGTCCTGCTCTCCTCTCATGGCGCTGGCCAACTTCCCCAGTCCATCTACATAGATCTTCCAGTGAGGTTGCACTTCTGCCGCTCCCCCCAGGCAGCCATGCATCACAGCCTGACAGAAGCCTCTGCAGGCCGGCGGCCCCAGCTTGCCCTGGCAGTGCGGACAGTACCACAGCCTCAGCAGCGACCGGCTACAGTCCCGACTTGGCCGCAGGTGGTCAGTGGTGTTGACAACCTCGATGCCCAGGTTCAGTGCCTGCAAGAAGACTCGTGTCGCCAGCAGGGAGCGCGACAGGCGAGTCATCATCAGTTTGGGATAAGAGCCAAATGCTCCTGAGTCCTTCCAGGCTCCTTTCAGACACTCCTCAGACATGGTGGACCCACTGCCCCCCAACAGGCGACGGTACATCAAGGGGAACAGCCGGCTATAGAGCACCGTCACCATGTGGTCCACTGTTGAGTCTGAGCCCAGGATGTACAACGACATGTCCAAAAAGAGCTGCCCCACAGTGCTCTGGGCCCCACCTCCGAGTACTGGGAACTCTGATTTCAGCATGGCCAGAGTGGAGTTTCGACCATGACGCAGAACCAGATCAAAGGCCTCTGCAAGAGAGCAAGAGAGCAACAGAAAAAGAAGTCAAAGGAGGTGAATGTCAGGCTGTATTTGGAGAACAGTCAGCTTTGTTGCAGTCTGCAGGTGAAGATATACTGTGGTAATCACAACAACTACAACTGAGTGTCAAAAAATCGTCAGTACTTTAGCTCGGAAACATGAAAAGCACAAATAGATGCAATCTCCTTCAAACACCCATCTCATTCTTAACAATCACAGTCAGATAAAACTTCCCACGCACTGCCTTTCTTTCCCTTTTCACAGGTTTTCTCGATCTGTTGTTTTCTCTAATGGGACTGCTAACACACACTGGAAAAGTGCACAAACACACAATTCCACAGAAACACATGAAAGCAAAGCTTTTACAACAGATGAAAAGCAAGGTTTGGGGTTTGACCTTTGAATACAACAAAAGAGCCGACTAGAAAAGAGCTCACAGTATCTTAATAAAAAGTCCCGTTAAAAAGAGAGTATTCATCTCAGCGTACTGTAGTAGTCGACTGAGAAAAGCGTGGCCATGAGGATGTCTGCAGGGAGAAAAAGCATACAGAGCATGCAGGAGGGAGGAGTGTGGGGCTGATGTGAGGAGGGAAAATAATCAGTGGCATTTCAAGGCACAAAGTGAAGTCTTATCAACAAGGTGGCACAGGAAGCAAGAGCTCTATCATCGACCCAGTAGCAAAATGAGCGAGGACCCAACAACAGAGGGGATTTAAAGCTCCATTACTGAACTTAGCAGGGGAGCTGAGAGTCAGTGAAATGAAGCTGTGGACAGGAGAATAGCTGGTGATACTGAAATCCCATTTATACCGCAGCTAGTCCACTACATCATTTTGTTGAGAGTTATAGCCTCAACTGCTTTGTGAGGTGGGGGCAAGGGGGAACTGGTGGTTTAGGGGACATTAGAGGACATTATTAGTTTTTATGCTACTATGCTATTTCATCTTTGTTATTTGATTTTTTTTTTTCTTTGCTTGGATAGTTTAATTTCTTTCCGTCCATACTGCTCTGAGGTCAAATGAAGCTCTTCAGACTGCTGATAGCCGAGTCCTTGGCCAGCATGAAGAAGAGATGTGACAGATTTTGTCTCGTTTTTTCAGGGACACATCATAGCATTTTTCTTCTGTGTATGTGTTAAACCTTGGGTACATACGGTAATCTATAACAGATGATGAAATCTCATTCCACTGACATGAGGTATGACCTTTAGAACTTCTGAACAGAAAAAATACCCTCTCACAAATTCACTATAATAGACACTAGTGTTAAGGTCAGATAGCACCAGGTCAACATGAAGTGAATAAAGTGACTGAAAAAACATTCACATCACTTTATGGCTTTAGCTCTTTAGGTCTGAGAAGCATATGTTACAGTTTTGGATAAAAGCTCATGAAAATAGCAAAATGATTTACATTTGCTGGGGTGTTTTAACCAAGGATCAAGGACCTCAGCTCCAGAATAAAATCAATGTGGAAATATCTTAACCCATAAAGACCCAGCACTACTTTTGTGTCAGTTTCCAAATAAAATTTTCTCTATATTTAACCTTTTTTAACC
>JAPTGZ010000002.1:32144685-32157872 GCA_029814645.1 Fowleria isostigma
ATATATTCCGTTGACATTCTACAACTGTCTGTGTGACTATAAAGGGTAGATTTATTCAGCACTGATTCTCCTGTGTCTCCTAAATGTGTCCCTGGGGCCTGTAACCTACTGCAGATACAACAGTGAATCTGGAGAATTACACCAATTACTGAATTTGAGTTTAATATATGGATATTGCTCTACCTGCACCCTAAATGGTACCTCACTAAAGAAAGAAGTTATAGGAAGCAAGTTTACAGCCTCCACTGTAAATGAGTTTTACAGCACCATGATGTCACATTTAACAACACTCACATGACTGTAAAACTGCTTTGTGCCCCATTTACACTAATCTATGAAACTGACATTTTTTCACTACATCTGGGACTCACATCTGGGTGACTTTTATGAACACTGGATTGTATGTATCCATGTGGATAAAATAAAACAGAGACATTAAAATATAATAGCTTTGCACCTGATACATTCATACCTGTTGTTACTTTGTGTGATGAATATGCGCTTGAAACATCAAATATAGGTCATACAGGTGTAGAGTCTGAATACCTGTAGGAGATTGAGGTCAGCACTGACACCTTTGGGACACTGGTGTTGTGGCGAAATATATCTCAACAACCACAACCAACATTTAAGGTAACCTATGTTTATAAATCAACTAGAGCGTCTGCGTCTGCTGCATCCACAGTTAAAAGTCCATTAAAAATAATGGGTTGTCCGAACATTTGTTGCACTTTCATTTTTGCGTTATACTGGGGCCTTAAGGCTCATTTATGCTCGCTTTATGCACGTAAATAGGTAAGTCCATTTTTAACGTTGTCATGCGTCACTGCCTTCATATTTTAAATTGTCCTGTACGTTGGAATGAGTGTCTCTCAAAGAAGAAGAAGAAAGTCAATAATAACAAACAGGGCGACAACAGAGGAAGTAATACTTAAGTGGATACTAATGTTAATATTGAGAAGGGTAGTTGTCATAAATATGTCAATGGTTTTTCACTAACTCACAGTTGAAAGCCACTATTTATGGAAACTATTCTGTTCAAATCTCAACACTGCCTCCACTGTTCTTGGTGGTATTGCTCCGTTTCATCTGTGTGGGTAAGCTTCTGAAAAATGAACAGAATTACGCATGTAATGTATGCAGGCAATGGACAGAACGCTCTGTTTGTATCCGTCTGTGTCTTTAATACAGAGCATAAATAAGCCCATAGGCTGCGTTCAGACAGCAGGTCTTAGTGCACCATTAAAATTTTTTTGGGTGAAATTTGATTTTTTTCGTGTGCTCTTTCATATCTATCAGTTTTGAGTGTGAACTGAATGCAACCCTAAACTGACCCGCAAAAGATGTACCAGAGAGGTCCTGACTTAATTTGTGACCATGCAGGCATGCACTGAAGTAAGTATGTTTTTCCCACCGCTTTGCCTCCTGGGATGCAGAATTGAGACGCTTTTTGCATTTCAATGTTGTAAAGGTCGGATAAATGCCTTTTAGACTGAAATCGCATTGCAAAATATCAGACACCTATTGGATTTAGGACCACATATGAAAAGGGGCCTGGGTTGGATTTGAAAAAAGAAAAAAAAAATTGTTCTGTTCAAATTGTCGTTAACAAATCTGATACAGATTTGGGCCACATTTGTGTGCGGACTGAACATAGCTGAAGAGGTTTTATAAGTGAAGGTTATATGTACAGAAGTTTTAAAGCCGAATTTGAAATATATCAGTATCAGTATGGGCATGGCATAAATTTACCACTGTGGCTATGCTAATGTTAGCAATAGCTCATTCATCACTCCTCACACTCCCCCTGTTCTGCTCTTTTGTCTGAATATGCTCATTTCTGTCCAAAACCCTAAAGGCTAGAATGTAAACTCCAGACATCAGAAAGACAATCCAAACACCAATGGCTGGTGTCTCGTTGGCTCCGCCCACTTCTAATACTGGGTCACAACAGAACACTGAAGGGACTTATTATTCTATACACACTACTACTCTCACTGTAGTGCTGAATGTTTTATCTTTGAGTTGAACAAATTCCAGAATATAAATCTGTGTTTTAATTCGGCGATGGAAGTCGGGTGTCCTGAATTCAGGTAGAAGTAGGTGTCGCGCTGCAGCCCACATAACGTGACCCATTTTTTTCATAAAGGAGGAGCAATCAGCAGCAGAGCCGAGGGGTGCCGGAGACAGGGAGCACACACACAGTCCCAGAGGACACACAGCTATTACAGCACAGGCAATACAATCATCTACAAGCCTACAGGCTAAATGTAAGATTCAGCAACAGGGAAACTGAGGACCCGGGTCCAAACACAAACCCCCACTTGGTCTTAAATGTGTTTGAACTGCTTGGAAATTTGATCAAAGTAGTTGTCAATGCACTCCACAGTAGTACAGAGCTCTAGAATAATAGTTTTACACTTTCACTATCACAAGTCTTTTTTTTTTTTTCGCTTGAGACTTTTAGGAAGGCACTTAACTGCTGGTTTCCAGTATGTTGAGCTGTGGGAATATACGCAGAGACTGGATGAAAGTGGAGCGGCAAGAAGGGATGAGTGGAGATGAGAGGTCACAGCGGAGGGTAGAGCAGACTGACAGATATGGAAATGAAGTCAAGAGGGAGACATAGATACCAACTTTTCCTTCACTTCCTCTTTGTATTTACCCTTCATAAAAAAAGAGAGGGAGAGTGAGGCCTAATAAAACATTTATCATTTGAGGGAAGCTCTTTAATGTCTTCGACACTAAAGGCCGAAAGAAGGGAGAGAGTGAGATGAAAAAAAAAAAGAATAAAGACAGAGGGGAGGATGTATACGTGGGTGTGGATGGCGATGGAAGGTGGAGGAGTGGCAGGACGAGAGATCAGGAGCACAAGTGTGAAATGAAGTAAGTGAAGGTGAGAGTGCACGTTAAAGGGTTGAATTACACCGAGTTCAAATATGAGAAGGAGATTCCACAAGGAAATGATTAAAGCAGAATGAAAGAAGAAGAATTAAAGGTTGGACTGAGCTGAAACACGCTGTACATGCTTGTTTGTAAGATTTCAAGTTTGTAAAGAACGTCAGTACAAGGAGTCAAGGCTTGAAAGATTACAGTAATAGACCCTTTTGTGCTTTTATGATTACAGGCTGATATTAATACTGTACGATCTGAGACGCAATGTACTTTTTACTGTAATATATCCAGCTGACAGTTTCAATAAACTTCGTGCACCAATTCCGTGACGTACTTTCAATCTCGACAGTGATCGGCAAGAAAAACTCAAGCGCTTCAACTGTCAGCGTTGGGAAGCAAGTAGCAAATCAGCAAGGAGATCAGATTAAAGGTTTCAAAATGGGGATTTATTCGCCCAACTAAAGTCGAAAAAATATTTCAAATCAAATTTCCAAAGATTTAGGCCTATAAAAGAGGTTACCATAACATAACTGAGCCCGTATATAACCAGAAACGTGAACAAACTGATATAACATAATGATTCAAAAGAGGGACATATATACTGATTTGGCCAAACCATATAACACAAAAGGGCAAAACAAAATGGATATCCAAAAACAACTGAATACAAAGAAATCTATACTAACCCCCCTCCCCCACATGATGTCACAGCTCATGGCACAGTCTTAATGAGAGGGCAGCAGTAAATGGTCTGTACTTATATATCGTTTTTCTACACATTAATGGTACTCAAAGCGCTCTACAATACTAACTTCACATTCACCCACTCATACACCAGTGGGCTGCCACTATGCCAGGCACTATCCAAAAAAGTATTCATATCTTTTATATTTTCACCAAAAACAGTCACAATATCTTTAGTAATTTTCATCTTTCTTGGCTCAATTAGGTTCAGGTAAGTTAGCTCTTCCACTTACTGAAATATAGGGACTCAAAACGTGATAAACCATATGGTTGAGCAGGCAGTTAAAGGGTTAAAAGTAACTGAAGGGGAGAATGCGGTGTGTAAAATGATAAACCAATGAGGCGGATGTGTGCTCAGACTAACCCTGTGTGGTTATGGCCATCACAGTCAGAAAAAGGAGTAAATCTAATACGAGGGATACGTTTAAGTTCCAGAGGACGGTGGGTGGATCCAGTGAACGTTAGCAAAATAAGCCTCGCTGAAGACCCCGTCCTTCAAGTTAAGTGAATTCACAAAATAGGAAGGGTGGTGTTTGTTGTTACTGTTGTTAAATGTGTCTATCCTTAGCAGTACTATAGGTTTGATTGTTACCCACATGTCTGACACATACCTTTGTGTGCTGAGTAACAACAAACCCTGTCCTTCGTATTTTGTGTATCCACTCTGCTCCAAGGACTAGGTCTTTAGGAATGGAAGTTTATTTCACTATTATAGCAACTCAGTCTGGTGCAAAGTAGCACACAGTGATGTTCAATGGAGCCACCCACCGTTCTCTGGAACTTAAAAGTATCTCTCATATTAGATTTACTCAATTTACTGGATTGCCATGGCACTCATTTGGGGTGAAATTAAATATAAATAAAGCAGAATGACGTTAAAGTTGGGGTGAAAAACACACGCTAACCCTCTCCCACTCCTGGCTTCCAGAAACACCCTTAAATATGGGTACAGAATGATAAATAATGATAGAAGTATAAACCAAAGGACAAGAGAGCAGTTATTGGACCGCACCAGACCCACTACTGTCCATCTGTGTCACTGGGTTTAGGGAGTCTGTATTAAAACGACTCGATCCGGTGCAAAGTGGCACATAGCAACGTTCACTGTACCCACCCACCGTTCTCTGGAACTTAAAAGTATCCCTCATATTAGATTCACTCCTTTTTCTGACAGTTGAAGTGCCGGAATTTTTCTGTCCATTCATTTCTTTGCTGTTGTGACTGGAGCAGGAAGTTAACTGGAAACTGACTTGCCGATCACTGTTGAGATCGGAAGTACATCACGGAGCTGGTGCACACAGTCTATTGATACATACTGAGCAGATTCAGGTTAGGGATATAAACTATGTTTCACAAAAAAACTTAAACTTTTGTGCAGTAGTGGCTGGTGCAGCACAAGAAAATATGAACCTAGCAGGCATGGTTTTATCCAGGTATGAATTAAGTTTGGCTGTGTCAGTGTTTTTGATCAGCTGACAGTAGTTGTGATAAGCCTTTGACTTCAATGTTTGAATGAGGTCCACCTGTGTTTATAGCTAAATAAAAAAAAGTTAAAAAAAAAAACCCAAAAAAACAAAAAACTATCAGATCACCTGACTATGTGATAACCAGTCAGCTGGTATTACATGGTCCTATATTAGATATAAAATCATGTCACAGCCGGTGGCGTTTAGCCTCATAATATGTGGAACAGGTCATATATACTGAGCTAAAAATGACTCATCTTAGTTACCCGTGACATCTGGAATATGTTAATCCTGGAAATGTCTGTATGTCACTCAGGAAAACTTGGCAATCCATCATTCAATCACTTAAGAAAGACAGAATCAAAACAACGTTAGCTAGATGCAGAAATGGCACCCTGGGGTGTACTTCTAATGCCACTGCAGCCTCATGTCACCTGTTTGCTTTAAGAGTCACATACACACTCATTTAACCAGTGTTCTACGACCACAAAGTGACATATTCACACAGGAATGAACGGAATACAGTTAAAAACCATTTCAATACATCTTGACACAAATTGCAAAACACAGAGTGAGAATTATGTCATAAAACATTTTAAAACTGCTTGTTTTTTAATTTTACATGTAGTTTTGCTCAAATTAAACCTACAAATATGTCTGTGGTTTGTGGATTTATCTCCATTTATTATATCATCCCATGCATTTTGCATTTTTCAATGAAAATCAGGTATTTCCTGTATTTAATTTGCCAAGTATGTAGATGTTCATAAAAGCCCAGTGTAAATTCAAAGGGAATATCAGAACAGAGAAAACTGAAGAAAAAGTTCATTTTTCAGCAAAATATATCATTAACTGAACATAAAACCAAGCATCTACAACCACTGTCATTTGTCACGCTACATTGGTTTTACTGGTGAATCAGTGCCTGCAAAAGATGACAGTGTTTCCTTGTTCATTTTGGGTCATATCTGATATTAGTGAAAACTGAGAAACTACATTTTACCTGAATTTCAATGTATTGATAGGATTAATAGTTTAAAAGTTATTAAAGGTTTTAGAGCAGATGTTCTGGGTTGGAGTCTGTTTTGTGCTGGGGGGTGATTATTTGTTGATGTTCACTGACTCCATTTGTAGAGTGACAGTGTTAAAACTGTTGCTACTAATAGTGAAGAAGAGGAAGAAGAAGAACAACAACAATGACAGCAACTGAATAATTTAGAATATTTTAATATCACTCTTTGGATTTGTTATAATGAATGTAAGGAAACCAGATAGTTGGTAAAGGTGATTTGATCTTGATTGTGATCTTGACACAATAATTATTGATATGGACAGATTAAAGTTTTGTAGTCATAACGTTTTTGACTATACCATCAGCTAGTCCTAATTTGTACCTTCAAGAAGCTAAATTTACAATTATAATATAAAGAGCTTGATTTCACTGAAATATTTTAAAGATTTATCATTCGATGGAAAACAAAATGTCCATTAATCTATTATGGATATGTTCATTGTTAGGCCAATGGTAATAGCATTGAATGTGTGTCTTGGTCCCACCAATTTTAACAAAAATGTAATAAAAGAATAATTTATTTTTGCTCAATATTCATAATAGTGTGAACAAGGAATAAATCAGTCATAAAAGTTTGGGTCATATCATTGTAATTCTACACAAGTAAACAAATTAAGCTCTGCCTTTACATATTCTTTGTGTATATTGTTCTAAAATACAAAATGTTGCACAAAGTGTACTTTCACCTGTGGTACATTGAATATAATTTGAGTTAAATACTTGTTGAAATAGAGTCTAATTTAGGGCTCTTTATTGTGCAGCTGTGTTGCTGGTTTTGTGTGAGTCAAACATCTGAGGAGTTGTTTTGCCTTTAAATATTAGAGAATGTTTATTTGTGTAATTTAATATGTGGTTATGTTGTTTTGGTGTACACTGTGCATTGTCAAGTGCCCTGCATGTACATGAGTTTACTTTAGTCAATTATGGAACCTCCGGCTGCATACACTCACATCATACTGCTTTCAGAAAGCAGCAGTGCTTTTGTGGTATCATGCATATTCTCCGTCAGTACAGTTCTTTTATGACAAAAAAATCTTATCAAACTGACATTTCCAAGGTCAGTTACGAAGCGACAAGCTTCAGTTCTTGACTCGACTGTGTCACATTTAATTACCCATGTAGAATACAGTACGCTGTCAGACATAAAAGCCACGGATAAAAGGAACAACTGAAGGAAGGTGCAGCCTCAGTATCCACTTTGATGATGATGATGAAGATGAGGATGTGAAAGAATGTTTATTTTACGAGACATAATGTTCCTGACTAGGAAATGAGGACTGACATGAGCTGCTTTTTCTGATATTTCTACACCTCTAAGTAACAGATTATCCTCCTAAGATCCAGAGAAATTAATGTTTTAGCATTTTTACATTAACCCATAAGGACCCAGTGTAACTTTTGTGACTTCCAAAACATATTTTTCTCTATATTTAACCATCCTTAAGTGGTTTATCACATTTATTGTAATATTATCCTCTGTATTTTGTTTTTTTTCAGCATAAATCAGGTATTTTCCAGTATTTAATTTACTAATCATGTAGATGTTCATAAAAGTTTAGAGTAAAATTAAGAGTTTTTATACCAAAAATAGAGAAAACTGAAGAAAAAGTCACTTTTTCCATCAAATCTATCATTAACTGAACATAAACCCAGTGTGTCCATCCACTGTCATTGATCCAACTCCATGGGATTTCCTGGTGAATCAATGTTTTTGAAGATGACAGTGTTTCCATGGTAACAATGGAGCCTCGGAACGTTCAAGTGGATCATATCTGATAACCATGAAAACATGACAAACTGTATTTCACACCAATTATTTACATAGATTAGTGGATCAACAGGGATTAAACAGTTCATATCTGTAGATGATTTTGGTAGATGGTGGATGTTTGGGTCTTTATGGGTTAAAAAGGTCAAATATAGAGAAAATTTCATTTGGGAACTTACACAAAAGCAGTGCTGGGTCTCTATGGATTAAACAATTGGCTTGATCGGAAAGTGCAATAATGCAGCAGTTTTTCAGATACTTTTTTAATTTTTTTTTTTTTTAATGGAATGTCCTTTGCAATGGACAGCATTTTTTTTTAAGTAAAACTGTGAAACTTTTTTCCACCACAGAGAACAAAAATGAATTGCTTGTTCTCAGATGGCTATGATATAAAATGTACTAGTTCACACAAAAAAAGTCTGTGAAAGTTTGTGGGTGCAGGAAAATTGTTTGCATTCTGTTTCAGTGCTTGGTTGCTCTGAAATCTGTCTGAATTGATGTGAGAGAAGAACATAGTGAGTGACAGAAATGAAATGAAATGGGAAAAAATTAAAGCGCAGGCAGACAAAGAAGCAGCACGGCTGAAGAATTAATGAAAATGAGATGTGACGGTGCAAAAGAAACATCACGGTTGCATTTAATCATCCAAACAAAACAGTTGAGCAAACAACAAATCGGGAATTAAGTCAACTGAGATTTGTCTTCGGGATTAAATGACATGCTGTGTATTTCGGCGGTTCAGCTTCACAATGACACCACAGCACCAGGGAAGAAACAATGGCACTGGAGCAACGCATGATGGAAAACGTGATGAGATGCTGTTCGTAAAAACCATTAGTGTCAGTTCAATGTTATTATTGGCCTCATATGGCTTATGAGTAACACAATCAAAAATACTTTGCATGCACCGTACTCTTGTCAGGGTTTGACATGTCTGCAGGCAGCAAATGGTATAAATACATGAAGAAAAATATGACAAGCCTCAAAGAGCATAACTGCAGATTAAAATGAGATTGAATATGAGTACTGTTACAATATCACACGGCATCACTTGTATTTAACCCATAAAGACCCAAACAGCCACTGGTGACCAAATATATCTACTGATCTAAAATGTTTCATATCTGTCGATCCACTAATCTTATCAATACATGTAAATAATTAATGTAAAATGCAGTTTTAGGTCTTTTCATGGTAATCAGTTATTGACCCATTTGGATGTTCAGAGGCTCCGTAGTTTCCATGAAAACACTCATCTTCTACAACATTGATTCACCAGTAAAACCCATGGAGTTGAATCAATGACGGTGGACGGAAACATTTGGTTTATATTCAGTTAATGATATATTTTACTGAAAAAGTCACATTTTTAGAATAACCCTAAAATTTAATCTAAGTTTTTATGAACATCAACATGATCAGAAATTAAATAATCTAAAATGATATAACTTTTTCATCAAGGAAGCGAAAATAATGTGTTACATTAATGTGAGAAGAGGGTGGGATTTAATAAGTTTTCTTCTTCCCACCCCTTTTTGAGCTGTATATTTTGAACTTATTTTGTTATAGTTAATGTACATGACATTGCTATATGTCCTGATCATTAATTGCTGCATATGTGCTATTATTTTCGTTCTTGTACACATAAAGTGTTTTGGGGTTTTTTTGTTTTTTTTTTCCTGCTCAAAATAAATAAATGATTGATTGATTGAAATATAGGAAAATACCTGCTGTTCACTGAATAAACACAAAACACAGAAAATAATGTTAAAATAAATGGTGATAAATCACTTATGAAATGTTAAATATAGAGGAAAAAAAGATATTTTAAAACTGCCACATAAGTAGCTCAGGCTGTTTATGGGTTAATATTGTACAACGTATCATCCCATTCTAATAATAAAGGAGAATGTGTCACAACTCACAACTGACAACTAAGTGATGGTTTGGACTGAAGGATTTGTAAAACCCAATAACATTGGGTTGATTTTCTACGGCGTAACACTGAGGAAACAGCAGTTTAGTTTCCAAACAGATCACTTGAATTACAACGGCTGAAAAACAATTAGGGAATTTTTGAAAAACAATCAATCACTGCAGCTTCAAAGTCAAAATATTCACAGGTGATTAGAAATCCATTTGTGAAATGATCAAATTAAAATAAAGATGATTCAAAGAAAGACAAAAGGAAGTGTTGATAATTAAGTAAATAAATAGTTCTGATGTTTTAATCAACACAGATACAAATAGACTTTATTTATCCCCAAAGAGAAATGCAAGTTTCCTTCAATTTAAGAAAATAAAAAAGCTGCAAATTGGCAAATAGGATAAAATAAACAATTATCACCAAGTAATTATCGGGAATTATGAGTCACCACGTATTTAATGATACTGGAAATAAATGAAAAAGAAAGCAAGAAAGAAAGAAAGAAAGAAAGAAAGAAAGAAAATGGAATTAATTAATACATGAAAGAGAGAAAGAACATAACAAAGAAAGAATGAAAGAATGGATGGAAGAATGAAAGAGAACATATGCATCAAGAGAGAGAAAGAATGAAAGAAACAAAGAAAAAAACACAAAGAAAAAAAAAGAATAAATGAATGAAAGTGTGACCGACAGAGCCACACAGGACCTACCAGGTGCGGTGGAGTCCACGCAATCACTGATGTGACAAAAGGTGTGGCCAAGGGTGCCCTAATTGTTATGCCACACCCATTTCATTGGACTGAACCATGGGCAGGGATGTTATGGGGAGATTTGGTTACATTAAGTCTTTTTGTTACATTTACTTATGTTTGTGTCCATTTTGGTTTCCCCTTTTGAGTTGTATAGTTTATCCCAGTCACTATATATGTTCCCCTTTCTTTCAGTTTTGTTGAATATAATTTTCTGGGTGAATTAATAAAAACCCATCTTTTTGTCAACCTTTTAATCCTGTCTCCCGGTCACCTTACTGCTTGGTCCCTAACAGAAAGAATAAATGAATAAATAAAAGAGAGAAAGAAAGTAAAAAAGAAAGGATGAAAGAAAGAGAGAGAAAGTGAGAAAGAAAGACGGAACAATGAAAGAAAGAATGAAAGAAAGAGAGGGAAGAAAGGAAGAAAGATGGAATTAATACATGAAAGACAGAAAGACCATAACAAAGAAAGAATGAATAGAAGAATGAAAGAAAATGTATGCAGCAACAAGAGAAAGAATGAAAGAAACAAAGAAAAAAACCCAAAGAAAAAGAAAGAATGAATGAATGAAAGAATAAATGAATAAGTAAAAGATAGAGAAAGTAAGAAAGAAGGGATGAAAGAAAGAGATAGAGAAAGAAAGAGGGAGGGAGAGAAAGAAAGACAGAATGAATGAAAGTATAAATGAAAAAAGAATGAAAGAAAGAGAGGAAAGAAAGGTAGAAAGAAAGAAAGAAAGAAACAAAGAAAAACAGAAAGAAAGAAAGAAAGAAAGAAAGAAAGAAAAAAGAGAGAGAAAGAAAGAATGAGTGACAAAGAAAGAGACGGAATGAGTGAGAGTATGAATGAAATAAAGAATGACAAAAAAGAGGAAAGAAAGTAAGAAAGAAAGAATGCAAGAAACAAAAAAACAGAAAGAAAGACAGAGAAAGAAAGAATATATGAAAGACAAAGAAAGTAAGAAAAGATGAAAGAAAGAGAAAGACAGAACAAAAGAAAGAGACAGAATGAATGAAAGTGTGAATGAAAGAAAGAATAAATGAAAGACATAAAGAAAGTAAGAAAGAAAGAATGAAAGAGATAAAGAAAAAGAAAGAACAAAAGAGAGAAAGAGACAGAAAGAAAGAAAGAAAGAAAGAAAGAAAGAAAGAAAGAAAGAAAGAAAGAAAGAAAGAAAGAAAGAAAGAAAGAAAAGACAGAGGATGCAAAGGGGTCTAAGTATAGTCCATAAGATGTCAAGTAACCGGTCTGTTCAGTCTAACCCACTTCTCTCTGCGTCTAAACTGTGATTGGTTCGTACAGTGACTATATCTCCAGCTGCAGGATGAGAGTGGCTTTGGCTCTAAATAAACAACGCTGACCGTGGTTGTTGTAATGGAGAAAAATGAGATTTATATTCATAGGTGATCAATATGTAAATCAGTGTTTGTCCACAGGGTTCCATCTGTTTTTCTGTGTCAAACATTAAAACATGGCGACTGGAGAGCGTCGTCCAAACGAGTCTGTTTATATTCAGCATCTGGTTTGTCAACGGTAAAGGCTGTGAAAGAGGCGAAAGATGTAGGAGGCACTAATCGTTAACATTAACCCGAGATTTAACTAAAACATTCACATCAGATAAAACCTTTAGCTGCGTCACACACTCACACACAAGTCAATCGACTTTTTGGAGGAAGCGTCAAATGAAATGGCACCGACCGGGGCGAACGGAGGGAAGCGAGAAATGTGCTGAGCTTAACACACGCTCACACTACATTCATCATTTACACATGAGCAGGTCAGTGTTGGACTGGAAGGGCTTTTACACTGATAGTTTACACAGTTTTAATGGGGACCTCAGGAAATCAAGGTTATTCTGTAACGTAGGGAGAGCTGATACAGCCAGAAATGTATAAAAAAAAAGGTGTCATGTCAGTCAGTGGTCATAATTATCATGACATATATATAAAAAACAGTATTTTATAATCTATGTTGCAGACACTTATATGTGTGATTGGTATGATTATAGGTCCAGAGTGAATATTGAGAATTACAAAACAATCAGAATAGAAGCAGTGAGAGGGAAAAGAATGTGAAAGATTCAACATGATCAAAACAACATTAAAGATATAAGATGAAAACAGCATAAAAGATATAAGATGAAAACAGTATAAAAGATATAAGATGAAAACAACATTAAAGATATAAGATGAAAACAGCATAAAAGATATAAGATGAAAACAGTATAAAAGATATAAGATGAAAACAACATTAAAGATATAAGATGAAAACAACATTAAAGATATAAGATGAAAACAGCATAAAAGATATAAGATGAAAACAGATAAAAAAAAATAAGATGAAAACAACATTAAAGATATAGATGAAAACAGCATAAAAGATATAAGATGAAAACAGTATAAAAGATATAAGATGAAAACAGTTTAAAATATATAGATGAAAACAGTTTAAAATATATAGATAAAAACAACATAAAAGATATAAGATAAAAACAGATAAAAAAAAATAAGATGAAAACAACATTAAAGATATAAGATGAAAACAGCATAAAAGATATAAGATG
>JAPTGZ010000002.1:32182917-32193926 GCA_029814645.1 Fowleria isostigma
TACACCCATTGGTGTCCTTAAGCTCAGCTTCCATTTGTGAATACTCCTTATCCAAGTACCGGTAGTTGTAAACGTTTTTCGTCCATTTGCCATGTGACGCTTGCATATGTTATTAAACCAATTAGTTCCTGAAAGCAGGTGATTCCACAGTAGAAACTGGCAGCATGGTTTCAACTATGAAACATGGGATGGATTTGTTGATCTGTCCGTGGCTAACAGTCCTGTCAAAATCTAACCACTGTTGTTTTCATTAACAATAACAACCTTGGACAAAATCCCACATAAACTCAGAAAAAAAAACACAAAAGCACAGACAATTTATATATATTAAGTATTTAAATTCACAGAAGTTACTGCTCTTGCTCAACTGGGTAAATGTAATAGTTATTAACCCATTTGCAATGGAAGTTCACTTACAAAACCAATGGCCAACAATTATCAGCTTGGTCTTTATGTATTCATGATATGTATTTTTTCAGACTTTTAATCTTATAACCCTTTTATAACGATTAATGTTTTAATCTGCTTCACCTTCTGATTCAACTTCATTGTTTCTAAATATGAGACTAAGATTTGTTATGTTCTATCTTGGCTTCATCTGTAACTTTATTTTATTTGTTGAATGTTTCTTCTTTAAACTACGTATTTAAGCTGTTTCCTCATTTTTATATTTTCACTTTGACAATTTTCTATTTTAAATCATTTCAGCTTCTTCAATCTTATTTTTTAAATTTTTCAACTTGTCTACTTCAGGTGATTTAAGCTTGTACTTCTGCTTTAAACTCTTTCAACTTTTTCAGTTTTATGTTTTCTCTCTGACAGTTATCTCTGAATTAAATATTCATCTTCTTAAACTTTATTTATTTTGGTTTTTTTTATATTTTTCTGATTTAAGCTATGCTATTCTGGATAATTTCAGGCCATGATTCAGCAGTGGTTCACTTAAGTTTCAGAAAAGCTTCAACTATCCCTTTTCAGTCATTTCAACTCCTTCAACTTTAATTATTCACTTAACAATATTTGTACTTTAAGTCTCTTCAGCTAAATTTGGTCACAAATCAACTACGGTAGAGCTGCATTTCAGTCAAGAGCAGTGGCAATGGGAAAGCTGTTGGATGGAGAAGCAACTCAATGAGTGAAGCATCAAAAGATCAAAATGAATCCATTATTATAAGTATTCAAGTGAGTATTGGATGGATTCACACACGGGAAATTTAATGCAATGCATGATTCTCTTTATGAAATTCAAACTATTTGGGGAAATACATTTTAGTTGCATCAGAGTTGTGTTTAATGGTCAGAGTGAACCAAAGAAGAAGAAGGAGAGGAAGAGGGATTTTTTTTTTTTTCGATTTCACGCTGAGCTGTGACACTCTTATGTTTGAGAATGGATGTTCAATATGGAAATTATGTTTGCTAAAGGCAGTTACCTGAATATGAATTGAAAGTTTTCAGTTGAGAATACAACTTTCGAGTTTTATTCTATAACCGTATTTTTATTATATGCATAATTGAAAATTAATAAACCAAGTCATAATCTACTTAGATCACATTGTACAAATGTATGTTAAAAAATACTTGTGTTAAGGTAAGGAAATATTATGAATATAAACACCGGATGCTAACATTTCCATGTTAAAGTCACATGTTTTCTGCTGCTAAAAACAGACTTTATGTCTAACAGTGATAACTCCCACAACAGCAAGAGGCCACAAAAGGAAGGAAACATGTCACTTTACAGTAAGCTTCAATACTTGACTTGGGGACAAACTCCCTCTTTTAGCAAAGGGTCAATTTGCTTAATTGTTGTTATATATTTATATTGTTGTAAATTAGCCATGAAATGCCAAGGATGTGAGCTGAGCCCTTGTGCCCTGCCCTGACATGGATGTTATGTCTGCTTGGCTGAGCATATGTTGCGTAAGCATTTCAATATTTAATGCACTGAAATGAAAAATGCATCTCTTTGAACCATACGTGAGTGGTGGAAGTAAAGAGTTAGAGGGCAAACTGGTGGGGTTGAAAGGTGAAAGAAGACCTCTGAAAGTGGTGTGAAAGAGCAGAAATAAATAACTCAAACCATGGTGACCGTCCGACTGGGGAAATGTTCTCCTGATGTTATAGAACTGCAACCTGAATTAGGTTCAGACCACCTCAACTTGTAAGTAAACTGACTGCAGACTGACTGCATTGTGTCGAAGCAGGGAGTGCTTTTCATAAACGAGACCTTGAAGATTAATTCTGGAGCAGGTGTCCCATGCCACAACCTGCCAAACGTTACACACAAAGAAAAAGATTGACAAGCAAACACCTTCAGGTTTTACTGGGGTTGCCCCCACAGAGCTGAACTCACATAACTTTAAACTGATGCAGCAAAAGCTTTGAGCAAAAAGCAAGAGGAAACTTTAGAGCCACATCAGCTGTAGCGTATTACTCAGGCTTGAACATACCTGCCCCAGAATGAGGAGGATAAATATAAACAAAGTGACATCTAAATATAGCCTCCATTTGGGTTAATATGAAGACAAATACCCACTTTCTAAAACACGTCACACTAATAGATGTGGCTGTTCAGATGTGATCTTGCATTTGCATTGATTCTGCTCACAGAAGCAGCTTTGATTAAATGGAACTGGGGGCATTTCTGAAAAGAAGATCTGTATCATCCATTAAGATGAAAAACCAACACATGATGTATGGAGAAGCTGGGTGATTCATTTACGAAGCTCATTAGCTCAGTGGGAGATTTGTACATGCCAATATGTTGCTTTCACTCGCTCCTCTCCTGTACGGGGTTCCATTTCTTTAATTTTTCTTTCCTTATTTCTTCTTCTCCTCTCTTTTCATCCGCACTATAGCACTTTAAAAATGTGAATGTACCTGATAAAAGAATGTAAATAAAGTATTTTTAAAAATCTAAAAAAAAAAACAAAAAAAAACCTATTTCCTCTCCTCTCTTCTCCTCACCTGTAGTTTTATCTCTTTTTTCCTCTCCCCCCGTTTCTTCTCTCTTTGTTCCGTCTTTCATCCCTTCTTGTCTCATTCTTTCTTCTACTTTTTCCTCCTTTCCTCTCCTCTTGACTCTTGGTTTCCTTTCCTCTCCTCTGGCCTCATTTCCTTTCCTCTCCTTTTGCTTCTTTCTGATCTCTCCTGAGCTTTCCTCTGCTTTTCTTTTCCCCTAGTTTCTTCTTCTCTCCTCATTTTCTCCTCTTCACTTTTCTTTTATCTCCTCGTGCTCTCTTGTCTCCTTCCTTCCTCTCTCCTTCTCCTTTTGTTTCCTCACCTGGTTGTCTCTCGTTTCATGTCTCCTCCCCTCAATTCCTTTCCTCCAGTTTCTTTGTCTCTCCTTGTTTCCTAATTTTCAATCTTCTCCTCTTCTGTCTTTGTGCCCCTTTTCCTCTTCTTGCCTCACTGTTTCCTCCTCTACTCTTCATCTTCCCTCCTCCACTTTTCTTCTCTCTTTGTTCCCTCTTTCCTTACTTCTCGCCTCAGTGCTTTTTCTCCTACTATTTCTCTTTTCCTTCCCTCTCCTCTTAACTATTGTTTCCTTTGCTCTCTTGCTTCTTCCTGATCTCTCCTCATTTGCTTTGCTTTTCATGTTTCCTAGTTTCTTCTTCTTGCCTTGTTTCCTTCTCTTCACTCTTCTTTTCTCTCCTTGTGCTCTCTTGCCTCCTTGTTTCCTTTCTTCTTCTCCTCCTTTAGTTTCCTCACCTGGTTGTCTCTCGTTCCATGTCTCCTCCCCTTATTTCCTTTCCTCCAGTTTCTTCTCCTCTCCTTGTTTCCTTATCTTTAGTCTTCTCCTCTTCTGTCTTTTCCCCCTTTCTTCTTCTTGCCTCATTGTTTCCTCCTCTCCTCTTCATCTCCCCTCCTCCACTTTTCTTCTCTCTTTGTTCCCTCTTTCCTTATTTCTCGCCTCAGTGCTTCTTCTTCTACTATTTCTCTTTTTCTTTCCTCTCCTCTTAACTATTGTTTCCTTTCTTCTCCTCTTGCTTCTTTCTGATCTCTCCTCATTTGCTTTGCTTTTCATCTCCTCTAGTTTCTTCTTCTTTCCTTGTTTCCTCATCTTCACTCTTCTCTTCTCTCCTTGTGAGCCCTTGCCTCACTTACCTCCTTGCTTCCTCTCCTCTCTCCTCTTCCTCTCCTCTTGTTTTCTTCTCCTCTCCGGCCTCATTCTTGCCCTAGTCATCACACAGTAAAAGAAACAAAGGCTCCTTCTCTCAGCTAGAGCTGGGAGGAGCTGTCAGTCCCTTCAGCTCTGTTTGATGATAGCATTTCAAATGACACTTTGATCCTCACTCCACACTGTTTGTTTTTCCTCTATGATGAAATTCAGCTCGAGAGGCGTGCAACAGGGCACATCATTAAAATGTGGCTCAATCGTGAAGAGTCACGCTCATCCCTCGAAACCACTCATGACAACTTTTTGTCACATCGGCGCAAAGAACAAGACAGGGTAGGTGGCACCGGGACTGGAGAGATGAACAGAAATCATGTGCTCTCCCTGCAGATAACACTCCGTAGAGGTGACACCAAAGCTGAATCAAAAACTCAGGTCTCACCATGACGACTGAATAGGAATAAATGAATCTAATGAGGTAGATGTGCCAAAGCCAAGCGTTGTCTCTGATCTTGGAAAGCGCAAATTTTAAAGCTTAAAGCTGAAGAAGATAAGGGGGTAAAAGCTTCAGTTCCCATCCATGAAAGGTCTTTTTTCACATTACATCTCAAGTAAATTGATGTTCACATGAAAAAAGATACAACGCAGAACCAGCAAAGACAAAAAAATATATACACAACTTTACATGTCATTTTGCTTCTTGATATTTTCCTCATTCACTGCCAAAACAACTTCAAAAAATCCTCTCCTCCACAGGTTTTTTTCCCCCTTGAAAATACATTTAATACACAGCTTCTTGATCTCTGTTGAGAAATCAGCCTTTGTTTGAGAATAATGGGAGGAAAGCGTCAGATGAACAGTGTAAAGTATCTGAATTCTGAAAGTGGTGGCTCTTTTCTTACTGTGGTGATAATCTGCTATTGAAGATTTCCGGAGCTGCAGCTAAAAAACTATGCAAATATCTACCCCATGGGGTGCTGACTGGCTGACATATTATCAGCACAGACACAGACATTACATTTGGGTTGAGTGTGGTCAAATGAAAAGACGAAGGCACGGTTTAAAAGGAGAACGGTAAGGCACGCGAGAACAACGGGAGCACTTTAAACAGGATGCCAGCCCTGTTAGGAACAAGATGCTGAGGCCTCCTGCAGAGACAGGAGCGCCTGGCAACCGACATGAAGCCAGGAGAGATAACACAGTCGGTTTGGAAAGCCAAACAATGAAAAATGAAAGCGTGAAAAAAAAAACCCAAAAAAAACAGCTCATTTGAGCAGAGAAAAAGTAAATGAATGTTGTGATCCCCAGAGAGAGGTAATACTATATGTTCATCTTTTCAACAGCTAAGGAGAGGCTGAAAAATACAAAGAAAAATACAGGAAAGTAAATACGGTATACAGTAACCCTCAACCCATTTTTGTTGTAAATTTAGTCGCTGTCATGTCTTATTTTGTACATTACAATGCAGTAAACGACACATTAAGAGTCTGATATGTAGGTGTGATGGACAAGCCACACACACTGAATACTGGGTGTGGTGGAGCTCCAGTCCCTTCCTCATGTGGCAAAGGGAGTGGTCTTCTTCTTTTTTTATTTCTTTAATAGTGATTGCATACTTTTTTTTTGTGCATTTCCACCACCCTCTGGATGAGAAGGATCAACTCTGGTTTCACTTATGACTTCTTTTTTTCCCCTTTCCCCTTCTCCTTTAACAAAACAAAGCTAACAAACAAAGAACACTAACAAAAACAAAAACAGAGAGAGAATGTATATTCTATTACTAGTCTTAGTTATTTTTTTTTTTAAATTCCAGAATATATTTTATTATTTTGGGCTCTGATGATTTTTTTTAAAAATCATATTGAATGCTTCCTTCTATGTTCTCTATTTTCGTCTTCATGATATTTGTTACAATTTATAATAATATATTCTGCTGTTTCATATTCATTACATCTATCACCTTTTCCTGTATTGTGTTTACCTATCATGTATAGAATTTGATGTAAACCTGTGTGGTCTAATCTTATTCTTGTAATTATTGTCTCTTCTTTCTATTTCTTCCTCCTCTTTTCAACAAACCAAAAGAAGTGGTCAAGGGTGGAGCTATGCTGCAACCACCTGGACAATACCATGGGCCGTGATGTCATGGGGAATTTAATTTCAGTAACTCTTTTGTTGTGTTTAGTTATAGTTAATTTCCATTCAGTTTTCCCCTTTTGAATTTAATGGTTTAGCCAAACTACTAATGGTATATGTCCCCCCCCCCCTTTTTCTCAGTGTGGGAGGTCAGTTTTGTTCAGTTTGTTCAGTTTATCAGTTCATATTCTCAGCATTAGTTGCTACTATTTTGAGTACAGTTCTGTTAAATTGACTTCTTTTACTTCATTGTTAAAACTTTAATTTGAAACCATTTTTAAAATATTTTTTTGGGTGAATAAAAACCCACAATTGAGCCTTTAACCCTGTCTCCTTGCCGTACTAGTTGGTTCCTAAGAGTAGGATTTGGGAGCGTCTGTGTACTAGCATGGAGTTTGTGTGGAACACTGTATGTTTTTTTCTGAGAGCTAACTACACTTCTTAGCTAACAGTAGCTAGTGTTGTACATTTTTGCAGATGTGAAGGGGAAGATGAGAGGCACTAAAGAACTTGAAGCATAAGGATTTTTGCTGGAAAACCAACTCAGATGGTCTACAAAGCAACTTAACAGCTCTGTTTTATCGCTACAGTGCAGATTTAGTGCTGAAAAACAATTTGTGATGTTACCTAACTCCATTTCTTAACAATCAACTGTCTCAGTTGCTACATCCATGAAAAAGGACTGTCTGCAGCACTCTGGAGTTCTTCTTCTTCTGCTCCTCTACAGCAGCAGCAGCAGTGTGAAAGAAGAAACACAGAGTGGTGTCTGCTGTCAGGCTTTGATTGACAGGTCTATATGGCAGATTGCTTGTCTACAGTGCTTGCCTTTTGCAGCTTTTCTTTACTAATAAAACACATTTTTCCTGACAAACAGCTCGATTGTTGTTGCAGTCAATGGGTTCCACAAAGGCTGTGAAATGACTTCTTAAAATAGCATTTAGCAACAGCTCACACACGGTTCTGTCCAAGTATGGTCACTTCCAACTGCAAAAAAACAAGGCAACAAAAAAATTGCAAACTACTAACTTACAAAAAATACTTAAAAAATAACCAACCCCCTGAGAGCCATGTCATCAACTCAGCCTCAGTCACGTCAGTAACTTTCTGAAGTACATCACCTTTCTAGATGCCTTTTTTGTTTGTTTGTTTTTTGTATTTGAAAGGTTGTGTATGTAACATTTGCATGGACTTGCATACACATTGTGTTGGAGTCTGTATTGTTCTGAGGACTGACTGCATTTCTGAGGCAATGGTAGCTACTGTTGAACATTTCTACAGATGTAAAGAGGTAGAAGAAAGACACTGAAGAACATAAGACATAGCATAGGGATTTTTTTCTGGAATATCAACCCAAATTCTCTACAAAGACATCTGTATGTCATGGCTGCTGTCATGGATGTTATCTTAGAAGTGGGAGAAAGCTACAACACAAATGTCATGTAAGCACCCAGACACATGGGAATATTCCATCATGCTTTAAGAGACTGAAGATTTTTTTATTTACAGGACAATTTAATGGTGCTTTCACGATACTAACTTTGAAGAAGAAGAAAGCACTGCCTCTGACACTGATATGTCTGTCTAGTTTTGTTCAATTAAGAGAACCCTATGTGTAAAAGCATTAGGATTCATGATATTCTACCTGGATGTGCACAGACACTTCTGCCCTTTATGACAGGCACCCACGGGAGAATATGATGAACTGAGCAAAAACACACATGAACCACTGTTTACATTACTCACATGCAACCGTGTCCTTAAATTGGTGGCAAACTGCACCCAAACATCTATTTTTTTTTTCCCTCTGGTGATCTCAGACATATTTGCTGTTTTGTATTGCACTGTCTGTACACACAGCAGACTGGATAATGAGGGGATATAATAGGACAAGTGCCAGTACTGGTGCATTTGCTGTACCTGGATGCTGTGTGTGTGTGTTTCTTCCTGAGACTCACTAAGCCTAAAATGTGCTCTCAGGCTGTACATCCAATTTTTTTCTTTTGACTCCACGGCTCCAAATGAAATGACAGAACTCACACAGAAAGTGTACCTCTCAAAAATTACACAGCTTTATTAAGTTTCAATCAGTACAACAGTTTGCCAGCCCAGCTGAGTACTCAAAAAGTCCCGAAAACCTCATTACAACCAAACTAATAAGTGACGCATAATGATAAAACTCAGCAATTAAGTTAAAACCAAATTACGAGTTGATAGAAGAAGATGTGGTAATGGCTTGTATACCCCATCGTGTCTGTTAAACGATGCTCGAAGGAGCCCATTGGACATAGCAAAACTGCCTCTCCCCATCATTAAGTTATTAGATTAGCCTGGGGCAGCAAGTAAACAACTTCAGACATTTTGCAGCAGGCATACATCCCACCAGTCTTCACTGTTATTGGATTACTCAGGGAAGCTTCTCCAGAAGACAAAATGACTCCATGGAGAGCGGGAGGCAGGAGATTATTATTGGAAAGCAGATGATGGGAAGAACAGAGGAAAGGCCTGTTAAGGCCAAACGCCTGGAGCACTTACAATCGAGCGAATTGGCTAACGAGCAGGAGACAGAGAATGGATGCAGGGGCCAGCGAGGTCTGATTTTGATTATTGGCTGCTGGACGGAGAGGCGGCTCGGGCCTGCCAGGTTCAGCATCATCCACCTCCTGCCACGTCTCGTTTGGGTTACTGCCACAGCAAATGTCCATTCAGCATTATTGGAGACAAATGAGGGTAAACCCTTTTCAAGGTCAACAACCATCTTGAACGGGGCCACAGGGGGTCTGCCATTCTAATTCCTTATACACTTAGAGTAATTAAAACCCATCCAGAAGAAGCGAAGGGAGTCGATAGAATTTTTTTAGACTGCTAATGAGATGCTAATTTGTTGGCCCGCTAGGAATGAGGTATGAGGAACTCAAGGACACGAAAAAAGATTCATTCACGCTTCTGAGCTGCTAACTTTCCAAATTTGGATGTTGGTGCGTGTCCTCCCTTATAGTTAGCAAGTTTGTTGAGTAGTACACACCCCAGGTCGCTCTGTGTCTTTATGTTTGATAAAAAGATATGAAGCTTCTTTCAAGCTCCCTCCAAAGTCCCGATCATTTACAGAGCGTCACCCCTGCGAGTTCAGAGTAAAGTGGAGAAAGATCCCCTGCCTGGCGGCAACGAGTGAAGCCACATACAGATCACCCTCATGCTGCCTGAAAGTAGTCCAAGTCAGACCTGTTTTTGAACACCCCACTGTGCCAGCCTCGTATGGACTCATTGAGTCATTCCAGGAGCACCAGGCTGGCTGTCCCACTTTTTTCAGCAGATATCACAGAGACTCTCTGATATCCACATACACACTCAGGCTGCACAACTTTTCTCCCCACATGTTTGACTTTATAAGCAATCGGGCCAATCCTGTCCTCTCATGTTTATTAATTGGATTTGCTCTTTGGACTTGTGTGTGATTCCCTTCTGGGTTAAAGCTGTTCCTCAGGCTGCAGAGGAGCACTGGTCTGTGATGAAGCCGAGGGGACAGCGGCGTGGTCTTGTTCTCCTCACTGCAGTTAGGAGGGGCTCATTTTTTGATGTGTCATTTTACACAAGCACTGCACAACAAAACGCACCCAGATCCAGTCTGCAAAGCTACGCAGCAACAGTGGCTTTTCAGCTCTCATTATAATAACCCTCCCACAAATCATTTTCAAAATGCTAAATAAAAGCTTGTCTAATTAACAAAGAGGGATAATCTAATTTCCAATCTGCAGGCTTTGGCTTGGGCTGAGCTCCACAACAGCAGCGGCACTCTGAAGGACACATCGCTAGGGAAATAACAACAATTAGAGCCGCCAATCACTCAAAATGCCAAAAGATGGCTGTGAGTTTCTGCTCCGTTTATTATACAGGAAATATGGACAGGGATGATCGGTGAAGACAGCAGGGACCGACACAAGGTGTGCAGTATAACTGCATCAGTGAGGCTCAACTTTATTGAAACAGCACCTTTCATACAAACACACAACCCAGTGTTTCACAGCAACAGTACAGAAAAAGAGGCAAATTAAAACAGAGTTTGGCAAAAACCTAAAAGTCTAGTGTGTGAGATTTAAAGGGATTTAGAAGGATATAATATTCATAATCATGTTTTCATAGTGTATAATAAGGGAAACATTAGAGTCACTGTGTATATGGAACCACCATGTTCCTGTCTTTTCTCCTATTTAACTATGTGAATGTGACCCAGAGTGACAATCAGCTTAACAAGACATCCCAGGGTGGACAAACTAAATAGTGTTTTTGCCACTGTAGGGGAGCAGTTGTCTCTAAATATTACAAAAGAATCTTTAAAATCAAATTAAAAGTCAATTCATCCATTTTGTGAACCACTTGGTCTTTGAGAGGGTTGACCTCTCAAAGACCAAGGCAAGGTGGGGTCCAGGACCCTGGACATTTCACCAAATTATTACAGGGTTGACAATATTAAAATTAAGACTTAAAACTAAATAGAAAGAAAGTAAAACAAATAAAACCATATAATGTCATATTACAGTGTTCCTATTGAGATGCTAACGTCCTACAGCATCTTTAAACTAACCATTCTACTACAATGTGGAACTGTTGTCCGAAAATCAAGTGAAATAGTTTTTAATGGTTAAGGGTTTATTTGTATACTATACAGCATGTTGCTACTTTTAATATTTAACCTTATCTTATCTTATCTTATCTTATCTTATCTTATCTTATCTTATCTTATCTTATCTTATCTTATCTT